>CABFPE010001627.1:0-26416 GCA_900660155.1 Hofstenia miamia
TCATACACGTTATTAAAAACTGTTTCAAAATAAGAATAGTTTGTTATAATACCAAAATAGCAACAAAACATACACATATGTAACTAAAAGTTTGAGTTAGTACTCGGAATGACTTCCCTTGACCCGCACAACTTCAACCATTCATTTCGGCAATGATTCGAAAAGCTTCACTATTGTAGCATCCGGAATAATTGCCCATTCTTCTTACGCGACTGCCCTATTTCTCTGGTGCCTTTCCTGAACTTTTTGTTTGAGGAAATCCCATAAATTCTCAATAATGTTGAGATCGGGATCTTGAGGAGGCCAGTTCTCAACGTACGTAATGTTGTGGTCCTCCAAGTAACTGAGTGTGAAACGTGATTTATGCACCCGTGCATTGTCTTGCTACAGCACAAGCCCAGGTTGAAGGCTATTTCGCAATGAAATATCCAAAATACGACAATACGTTTCCATGGAATCTCTCTAGGACACGTACGCCATCTGCTCGTATAGCCCCCAAACAATCTGAGAAGTAGGAAATTTTGTAGTTTTGCTCGTAAATTTCTTATGGAATCATGTTCCTGGAGGTCTACGAACGTATTTCCTAAATCACTCGCCTACAGACAACAAGCACTCATCTGTGAAGATGTGGTTGCTCCAATTCACAAAACGCCACATGTACCTCTCTTTGCAATATGTTAATCTTTTTCTTTTATGTGCCAAATTGAGAAGCGATTTTTTGGCTGCTATTCGGCCAAAGAGCCTGCATCTTGTAAAACTCTTTTTGTAGTGTCTACTAATATAACAGTGACTAAATCAGTCGCTAACGGGCCTTGTGGTTAAAGTGGGCGTTTTCTTTGATTCGTTTTTCTTTGGGCGTCAGAATAGGAGAACGACCCTTTCGGGATAAGTCCTCAACTCGAAATCCACTTAAGTGCTTTTTAATGATATGGCGAACTGCTGTTGGAGAAACAAACAGTTGTTTGGCAATTTTAAACGTATTCTGACCGGAACAAAATAAATCAAGAATTTCGTGACGTTTCTCAGGTGTAATACGACCCATAGTTTCATAAACTGGTTGCTTCTGTTTAATTTGGCATAGAAAGAACAAAAACCTGTCAAATATTGACAAACATCTTTGCTTTATAAAAGCATACTTTGATAGCCTTTTTATTTCATGTTGTAAATTATGACAGACGTTAGAATATTGCACTTAAAAGGAATTTGTGCTACCTCGTTTCATTCACTTTTCAAATATGTTTTTAGCAAAATTTTGCAAGTAGGGTTTCAAATTTTTAAAAAATCTTTTCAATATCGGTTCACTGGATCATTTGTTTTGCAATTATATAGGGTCTCGCCAAGTCGCCGGCTCAAATACTATCCGGGTCACATGGGCTAACTGTCGATAACTGCAGAATGCTAGTAGCAAGAATTAGTCCTCGCAGCAAGCGAGTCATTCCAAAATATTGGCCTCAAAATGAATTCAAATTCTTAGACTCAAACATTGTTCTTATTTTTGACTAAGATTTTTTGAACTCAATGTTCATAATAAACACTACATGGAAATTGAATTTCTATAATTCTTCTCTTGACCTCTTGAATATAATTGATGAATAGTGATCTTAAAAAGTTTATTTAATGTATTATTTAAAACTGCAATAATCCAATAATTTTATGGTTATTAATATTTTTCTTTGCACAAACTTGATGTAATTGTAAGAATTCAAATGAATTTGTGAACTTGAGTGTCAAATTGGGGCTCCGAAATTTGCACGCAAAAATATATGGCTTCAAAATAATATTGATTAGATAAATAAATATGCGTAAAATAGTTTCCCTTAAATTTTAATGACAGTCTTATTTTAATTATTTGTTTCCCAAAACGTAAGAATATTATAAAGGTACATTTAGGCCTTCACTTCAATACCACTGGCTAAGAACACAATAAATTTATTTAATTCAATTAAATTTGAGTAAAATCTTAGACATCATGAGAATAGCATTTAATGATCGATAATATTCAGTTTTTCAATGAACATAATTTTTCTAATTGGGCCTGCTTAGATTTACATTTTTATCTATGCAAACGAGTTTCTCTTGGAAATAGTTGAGAAAAGTAACGTTATATGCTTGCACTTTAAGCTTAACATGCCCTTTGGCTTTATTAAACTATATTAAGTAAATTCATTTTTATTCAAGTCATGGAAATTTAAAAATTTACACTAATTCCCTTCTACATGCTCAGATAAAATATTTTTCAAACTCAGGCGTCTTGATTTTCACAAGGTTGGACGCCAATAAATTAATTGTAAGAACAAAAATTCCCCCATACCAAAAAAATAAGCAGTAACAAATTTAATAACAAGAAATTATATTCCTGTAACAGTCACATGCATATTACATAAACAATAACTATGCATTAAACTCAAAGGTGAATTTTAGAAAAAATTGCAGGGGAAATAAATAGCAGTGTTGTTGAATGTAGCAGCTACCAATATAATAATGGAAAGTAGACGGTAAAATTTTGCTAAAACTTGCTGGCTACCAAGTCTTTCAAATTTTTGCGTACACTTGATGAAAGAAGTATGTAAATCCAAGGGTTTATTGCACTCATTAGAAGAAAGAAATCCTCAGATGTGCGAAATACATATTTATCAAACTGATTCAAGGCAAACAAACCAAATTTATTATACTTTTCATCAGTACTCCATGGAAGAATGTCATGGTTAACTGATTTTGACATGAAAGAATCTCGCACCCAATAGGCTCTAATCAGACTGACCTTATGATAAAAGAATGGAGCCATGAATATAAGATACACAACATTGCTAGTTAAGCAAATAAAGGAGAATCTGATGCATTTTTTAATCAACATTGTCTTCTTGCTTTTCTTCAAGCTCGAATAAATTACAAGAATGTAGAGTATTGATTGGGCAAGTACGGGCAGAAGAATAAAGCAAAATATTTCAGAAATTCGATTAATCAAATTGTAGAGGTTATTAAAGATGAGGCTGTCATACCAAGAATTCTCAACTAGGAATTTATCAATCTGATAAGATCTTAAGAATCCGTATGTGCAGTGAAGATTAAAATCATGTATTGAGTAGGGATATATTGTGGAAACGAATTCCCAAGTAGATTGATAGCTGAACCAAAATGACAAAGCTATGGAAGTGCAGTTAAGAGTAAATAGGAAGCATAGCCTATTTCTTAATGTAAGAAGTGACCTTACCGCATGTGGAAAGGTTGTCATTATCCATCTTTCAAGTGCTACTCCAACAAGATTCCATTGGGAACTACATAAATTGATTGTTCTCAAGGTGGTCACATAATAGCATATGGGGTAGAAATCAGGGGAAAGATCATAGAAGTTGGAAAATTCCTTTCTTCCATAAATCAATTTTCCCCCAAAATGATTCAACTATTCTGAAACTCATTCGAAATATGCATATACACAAATCAACAAACGCTAGATTTCCAATTAATATATAGCTGTAATTACTTTTTTTATACTGCCCTGAGGAATAAACGATGATAGAGATGTTTCCAAGAATTCTAAATACATTTCCACTTGTATTTAAAATTAAAATTGTGACATTAATTGCAAAATATGTAAATTTATGTAAATGAAGAAAAAGTTGTTTGCTATTTTCATACAAAGTTTCCCAGTTTGGATTTTCACAAAGGTTTTGTTTTGAAGAAGTTGAAAAGTGATGTCTTAACTTAATTGGAATTGCTTTATCTAAACAAAAGTTTCCGACATTGTATAAATATTGTTCTTTGCCTTGAATACGAGCATCACTGATTTCTCTAATTAGAGAGAGACGGACGTTATTGAGAACGTTGGGCTCATCTGTTAAATCGTTGTTCAAAATGCAGTCATCTTCCCCATTGCAAAACTTTTCTCTTCAAAAACATAAGCCTAGATGGCATTTAAACTCCTGACATGTACACTCAGCTTCGTCTTACGAATCTCTGAAATAACCACTAGGATCGCAATCATATAACCCATTACAAACTTTCTCATTTGGCATGCAAATTTTAGTTTGTTCACAAATGAAACCATTACATTCCTTGCAATTCATCGCCTTTTCATCTTCTCCGTTTTCACAATCATAGACACCATCGCAATATGCAGATTTCTCAATGCATTTTAGCGGTTCTGAGCACAGATGTTGCTGTAAATTGCATTCAACTAAAGAGAATAGTTTATATAACTTATAAGTATTTTATAATATACATTTCAATCTCATGAATATATATATATATATATATATATATATATATATATATGTTATAGATGATCGGCATGAGTTGCTGAGATGCGTGATTCATGAAATAACATACTGTCGAACATGGAATCAATTTATAAATTTAGCAAGGTTATTGCACCATTATCTGATATTGCCGAAAGATTATTTAGTAACTGGTATTGTTTTGTCAAAGTTGCAGTTGTAGGTGGAAATAAAAATGCTTGAAATTATATGGATAATACACTACAAATACAATTGTTAGTTTGCTGCACATACTTATAATAGCAAACAATTGCCCTGTTAAGTTATGTACAATATTTATTTCAATATTATGTACAATATTTACTGTGTACAGCACGCAAAAAGAATTTTCGAGTAACCAAGTGTAAATATGTTAAAAAAAAATTGGTATTAGTAAATTGAATTTTTGTGCCTAAAGATCGGCAAATTATTGACAATTTTAGGTCAAATTAAATACGAGGGGCATCTCTTTTTTGAGTGAATAGAGTATTCTTCCCTACTGGCGGTAGGTATTACTTTAGGGTCAAAACTTGTAATCTGCAGCTGCACAAGAGTGCAGTTGTGCAGTCTATTGATCTTCTGTACAAATCTGCACAAGTCTGAAACATCACAGATTTTGCACAATTGTGCAATTGCACACCAACTCTGATTATTATTCCGTCTAATCCATTTCTGTAGAAGTCACTCAGCCGGCTGCACCGCCACTGACATTATCGGTTGTGCGCCGCCGATAGTAGTCAGCTGACGGCGGCGCTCACCTCTACCCTATGCAAATCTCGTTTTAGAGAATTAATAAATTTTTAAAAACTTTGATCGATTCAAATGTGATTTCTCTCTGCTGCCATTTGCTGTTCTTAATTTCTACTCTCATGTTCTAAAACTTTGTAAATAATCTCAAGTTGGCTTCAATTGTAAATCGACAAAATTGGTATTCTTTATATTTTGAAATGCATGAGGACTGCTTTATCTGAAATATTTGATTTAATAAATCTATTAGATTTTCTCAGAATGATTATTTTCTGTTTAAAGGAAAGTTTAGCAAATTCAAAAAACCGAATATAGAGGAGAAAAAAACTACAGAAATATGTTATCAATTTTTCTTGAAAATGTTTTATTAAATAAACTGAAGGACTATAATCTTATTTTTTTAATAATAATATTACAAAATCTTTCTGAAACAGCCAGGTTTGCAGATTTCTGGAAAATTATGTGTTTGGAAAATTCTTTATGAATTAACTTTTGTTTCTACTTCATATGCAGTATCCTGAATAATATTCAATTTTTATTTTAGGTTTTAAGAAGGAGCGCTGACACCCTATATTCCCTCGATACTAAGATTACTTTATTTTTTAAATCAAAGGAAATAAAAGCTTTCTGAACATCAAACATCAAAATGCAAAAAGTAAAATGGGTAACCGCATAGAATGTGTTAATTAATAAACAACTAATTGGGAGAAATAACAAAAAAGCTTTTTAGTCTAGCAAAGCATTAAGCAATTCTATAATTGGTGATGAAAATATAGAAGACGTAAGCTATATTATAAGAAAAAATATTTCTAAAATTGTGAGTCACCGAAGGATTTATTAGTCAGTGCATTGGAATGGAAAAAGCGCCCGAAAAAGGGATAATATTATGACCTTAAACATAAAATGTGCAATGCATTGAAACTATGATTTTACGCAAATTAACAGAGAAGCTCATGGAAGTTAGATATAAATTGGTTGAACTACGAGAGTAACTACAGCTCGTAGATTTAGACATTGAAGGAGTGACAATAGAAATACGTTGAGGAACCAGGTTTCAGGGTTATTCAAATTGGCAGCCATGTTAGAATCTAAGAGCGCTTTATACCCAGATGCTGGGAGAAAATACTAAAGGCACAGCAAGGGGAAATAATTAACTTCTCTATCATTCAGAAAAGATATTTCAGCGGGATTCGGACCATCATGAGCTTAGTGAAATGATAATGGTACATGTGACGAGTAATAGGTTAGTATTAAAAATTTCTTGTTACTTCTAACTGTTAGTTGCTATTGTTAGTAGTTCTTTGGAAATGCTTAAAAATTTGATGCAAATTTTGCGACTGAAGTACTTTTCCTTGGAATTCGTGAAAATCAGAATGGGAATACCTAGGGTTGGCACAAAAACATACCACTAATTGTTTTAATATGCATATATTTCATTTTTTATGAACTTTATAACTTTTATGGATTTCTTTAAATGTCGTGATAATTTTCATTGTAATAGTATGATAAGTTTATTATTAAGAAGAAATTTTTGATTTTTTAAAATTAATATGTTATTATATTATATATTTTATTAATTTTCTGTTCTGAGGTGGAATACAGTACCTTGGCCCTCTCAATTTCCAATTTAGCACCTATGCAAACTATAATATCCACATCTTACAAAATCAGGTGTCTATGGCTTTTTATATATATATATATATATATACCGGGTGTTTCAAAAGCTTTAGTACAATATATATAATTATTTACTATTTGAAAATGAATAAAAAGCTTACAATGCAATTCAAACTAACTTGAAATGGTACTCGAAAACATTTCCTCCTGATTCGTGACACAGATGCACCCTCTTCTCAAAATCTCTCAAGGTATCTCGATACATTCAGAAAGGAATTCCGTTGATTTTCTCTTCAATTGTTGACCTCAAAGAATGCAGAGTTTCGTGGCGTCTATTGTTGGCATAAACAAAGTATTTGAGATAAGGCCCAATGCCAAAATCGCTGACTTTCACAGGAATTTTCGTAGGCAAGAGCTCAAGCGCAGCACATGCTTTGCTCTTCGAGTGAATACATTGTCTCGTAAACTTTCAGTAACAGTATTAAAAAATTTTAAAGAATTTTAAACTATTTGAATATCTATCAAATATCTCATTCTCTAATTTCTTGATTTAATGCTGTTTAGTTCTTAAAACATGAACAAAAATCTTGTACTAAACATTTTAAAACACCTGGTATATATATATATATATATATATATATAATAAAATAACAAGGAATATCAGCCTAGCATAAGCAAATAGCAACGTCAATATTGCCGCAATTCTTAGCTCTTGAGATATGAAGTCTACATTTATCATCAAACACCTGATTGCATAACATCAAAAACTTTGTACGAATTTCAAAATTTTGAATTGTATGGGTTAATTAACAAGCAAATAATTAACAATGATAAACATAAAATTTTAATTTCCTAAAACAGTGGAGTTGTATTTTTGAAATGGTTAGTTAAGTTTGCTCTAATGTTAAAACATTGAGTTGATTACTCACAAGTTGATATTTTAACATTAAAAGTGTTTTAACACAAGCCCATATCATTCATCTTACATTCTGAATTTAAAAGCAAAACATATTTATTCAACCACATGATGTGAAAATTAGAACAAAGGAATGGCGGAGTGATGTAAACTTTTTGAAAACAACACGTCAATTTTTAAAAATAATTTTTCTTTCAATAATTTAGTTAAAATATTTTTGTCAATATCTTTTTCAACCAAACAATTTATTTTATAAACTCATTTTTTTTTAATTTTGAGATTAGTTCTATGATGTTTGACCAAAATCAACTTAGTTGTAAAATATATCAAACACAATTTCATTATTTGAAATGTTAAAATACATGTTCTCTCTCTCCCAACACCATATAAGTTAGCCAATGTCATGGAGTTGAAAGAAAAGCAGAGCTTCTTTTTTAGTTTTTGGTAATGTTTTTCATTTGTAATTTATTTTATTTACACATACCAATAATAGATGCTGCATTTTCCTTAACAAAAATTTTTATTGACGTTAAACATGCGCAAGAAATCAATTTTCACTTAATCATATTATTTAAATGTAAAAATAACTTACCTTGTGTAGGAGAAATTCAACCATCCTTGACTCAATCTCCATAAAAACTGAATAATGCATTACATTTTGCAAGTCAGAAAAATAATATCAATAGATTTATTTAATTAATACCACAAATGTATAGTTAGAACTTTAGAGTTTACACAAATGCTACAAACATCGAATGAAATAATTTTTGATTTCCCGTCATTCTGTGTGAATATCCAGCATTATATACAGCTTTCCAGTCCCAGTAAATTCTATTATTTGACCTTGCTCACTACAAAACCTTATGTTTATTCTATCAATGTATGATCTTGACACTGGTTTATACATTGGATTTCACTTTCTGAGATGTATTATTGGAATTGTACTCAGTTTGGCAAATTGTGTTAACAACAATGGGGATTTATCCAAAAGGGGTAATTGATTGCTACCAACAAATTGAGGTTCTACAACATCAGATCAGATTGTACCATTAAAACATGATTTCTACCATATATGTCGTGTTCATAGCTGGCATCAGTTGTTGTATTTGAATAAATTTTTTCATAAAATCCTAACATTTCACCAGCCTGGTCTAAATCCACCTCATATTCCAACTTGTTTGTTGCTTGTAAGCTTCTACCAAGCAATTTAAATTGTACTGAAACACTTTCAGGTGTAAGAATAGAGTTTATATCTTTATAAAAGTCCTCAAAGCTTTGCTTATGCCCTGAATAAAACCACAAACAAATTTTGGTTCCATCTTTTTTGTGCAAAACTCACCACTGGTGTTTAAGATTAAGAAATTTTGATGGGTACACAATATCAATAACTGCTATATCACATGCATTATTAATCAGTTCATTCAAATACATAGTAAATTCGCCCAACCCCACTGGGCGACACAATCCATCTTCTCCACATCTGTCAGATACTAGCATTGCAAGAACAATTAATTGCATGGTAATCTATACATTTCCCATCAATCAAGAGAGTCCTCAAGTTTAAAGCATGCATATTTATTAAGTTAAAGTGAAAACTATTTACAAATATGTTTAAAAATCAAAAATTTTATTACCTCACACAAGAAATTATTGCCAAATTGATAAAATACAAATGTATTTTATAATGTGGCATGTGAAGTGATGGAAATTAATGTTTTGCTAGTGAAATAAAAAATGAACAATCAATTTATTATGCACTATTCACAAAATACATCAATGCAAAAGCATTATGATTAGTTTCCAATTGACAATACCATTAACTTTTTATGCTTTTTCTCCATTTGTTCAAATATTAAGTGTGATATACAATTGTCCTGTACCACCAAATCTCACCAGATAGCCTTGCTTGGTACAAAATTTCATGGTTATTCTGTTGATATATGATTTTGAAACTGGTTTATACATCAGATTTTGTTTTTTATGGTGTATGACAGGGATGGTATTCATTTATTCTTTATATGTTAGCAATAGGGGGCATTTATCCAACACAGGCAAACAAGTACTACCAACATGTCGAGGTTCTACAATGTCTGTGTGTATCATTACAATATGATTTTTGCCAAAAATATCACAGTTGTAATTGGCCATTTTTACTGTTTCTCAATATATATTTCTGTAAAAGTCTAGTAGATTTCCAGCTTGGGCCAAGCCTATTTCATATTGTGAATCATCTTTACCATTAATAAATTGTGAAACATTCCAAATTTTAATGAAATACCATAGGGGTCTAACATGTAATTTATATATTCATAGAGTTCATGAAAGCTTTGCTTATGCCCTGAATAAATTTCCAATCGGGTTATGTTTCCATCTTTATCCTTTAAAGTCCATGTCTGGTGTTTAAGATTAAGAAATTTTGATGGGTAACCAAAATTAATTAACACAACCTCACATGCATTATATATCTGCTTGTCCAAATACATTGTAAATTCATTCAATCCATCTGGGCGACATACACCAGGCTTCCAAAATTTTTCAGATAATAATTTTACAATAACCATTATGTATACCACCTGTCTATGAGTGAACTTGTAATGTAATGTCTATGTATTTTATTAAATTGTACATGCGTTTTTTATCAAATACAACTTTTATATAATTTTATTAAGACCATTATCACATAAAAAGTCATTAATAAATGGTAAATTGGTAAACACAAGCACTTCTGGTATTTTATTAAGAAATAAAAATGCATGAAATATACAGTAAGCACCACATATCAGAGATGTTCCTTGTAATCATGTTTTTCTATCACCCTCATAAACGTGAAATCCTGGATAGGTGATGTGACAATAGTGTTCAATGTCAGGATAATGTTTTAAGGGATGTGCAAGAGAATCTTTGAAAATTTAGTCACCATTGCCATCTCGTAAAATCAACAGCCAATGTGTACCAAGGTGATTGGTGGATTTGCATTTTCAATAAAAAATTAGCCTTGAACCAAAACTTGGTTGGATATCATCCAAGGCATGTACACCATAAAATTGAAAGCAGAGTGAGGGATTTAGTAATGAAATGCATCTAATCTCATCAGCACTCATTAGATGTTAAAATAATTGTAAAGCCTCCAATGTCTAAATTTAACGTAGAGCCAAAACAATACAGATGGAAGATGGCCTAAAATTGGTAAATTACACCAAAATCTGTAAAATATCGGATATCCATTGCCAATTCCAAATTTAACAAAACCATAGCTATCATGGTAAATTGCATGTATTCTGAACAATTTTGACCATTTCAAAAGCAAGTATAGCATCGAATTATCAATACCAATCAATCCTCCATTGGGGTTCATTTGCAAAACTTTTCAACACTGACATTGTGTATACTGTGTTTCTGTAATAGATAGTTTGCAACATGTGCAAACTTTAAATGAGTGCCTTTGGTAGAGTGAATACGACCTTCCACTGCATGAATTTCATGTGTGGGGCAGGCCTTACCCCATAGATGTATCCATGTAAAAACCTTTCAGTATTTCTTAACAGGCTTGGATAAGATTGTTCAAAATATGGACAAGTTGGTTTGTTATGTAAAAGTAAGTTTAATGAAATTAAGGTTAAATTGTACCTGATCACGGAAGTGTTCAGGAATGCCTGAACGGGACTTGAAGAACTACTGACAGAAAGCAAAATAGTTGAAGCTAGTTGTTACTGTCATTTTTATCTCAACAGTAAGCATGAGAAGTATTTGAAAGATTTTACAAAAATCAAATCTTCCAATAAAATGCTTAGCTATTTATATATACGTCAAACATGGCAATATCTTTATCACAAACTGTCTCCATAACAGGCAAGCACATTTACCCATAGATGTGTTAATATCCGAGGATTTTCATATTTCACAATAGGTTTGGAAATTTTTTTAACAATTTGGACAAAATCGACTCTATTTAAATGGATGAAATGGGCATTTTACATATAATTTTTGCATAAACATAAATTATAAATGAAATGTTGAAAAATGTAATCGTGGATTTACAAGGGTGCCCCCCCCTCAAAAACTATCTAAACACTATATGAAATTGAGATGTTCAATGTGAATATCGTGATAAAAAACTAATTTTTAGTGACTTTTCATAAAAGAATCCATTTTTTTTAAATCTTTCTGTGGGCACAGTGGGTAAGAAACAAAAGTAAAAAGCAATATTGATCATACTAAAACAATGCATTTTCTAAAATGGAAGAGCATGAGAAATCAAATATGGGATCAGAAAAATCATAAAATTTTGTACATTCTGGCAATTTAGAAAAATTAAAACTGGAGGATGCTTTCTTCTTAAGATTTCGACAATCAGGCACCTGGTTGTATTCATTGAAATTATTATCAGGCATCTATTTGTTAACAATATCACCAAATGTAATTGGAAACTAAGAAAGCCCATATTAACTTGTCTGAGTTTTGCCAATTTCATTTGTCTAAATAAACATTTAAATTTTGTCATAGACATTGTTTGCATCTACAGTGATTTGAATACTAGGGTAAACAAACTGGAATGCTATTCGGAATTCAATCTTAGTTTCATGAGGATGAATAGTTTTTAAGAGTTAATTAATATCTTTCTTGAAAATTTCCAACATATTTAATAATCAAAAGTTAATAAGGAATATTGTTTTCACTCATACAACATTGGGGCCTACTGTGACACATTTATTGTACATGTATCTATAATTAAAAGTTAAAATCCATGTATATTGGTAGTCTATATTGCAATAAGATAAACACAGAAAATCACCACATCACTTAGTCAGTGCCGGATTAATATGGCGCGGGGCCTGTAGCAGTCTCCTTTGATGTAAGGATAACGATTGAAATTTATTTACTTATCTACATGCTGACAACAGAAAAATAAAAAAGTCTAATACAAACCTTTATTTCCAAAGAAATTAAAAACAAATAAAAACGGAAGTTACAAAATGCTATATTTATTTTCCATTTAAGGAGGTCAAGATATTCTTAAATTAACATTAGTTATTTTTTTAGCTATTTTTATTTTTTCATGTTTAATACATTCTCTGTTGGAAAATCTTTTTTTATAATGGAATGTCAAATTTTTTGGCCAGGTGTGGGGCCTCTGTGAAGCGTGGGGCCCGTAGCAGGTGCTACATCTGCTACTAGGTAAATCCACCACTGCACTTAATAAAATTTCTTGAATAAATTAGCATAGCCAGATAAACCAAATAAGGAATTATTCATCCATTCCAAACCTGTCTAAAACCTAAAGAAAAGATATAAATCAATTTTAGCAAATTCAAGATGTTTTCGATGAGGCCGAAGTTTGAATAAAAATATGTTTATTTTATTTATTAATCTTAGTAATAATATTCATCATATCCTACTCATAAATAGTGATTTTGTATGGAGTCTTAGCTACCATAAATAAAGTTTGCGATATTAGAGATGCCTGATAAAAACTTCACTATAACTGTTTGTTCAATGTGAGATCCAAAATATCCACCTTTCAAATCTTTCTAAATTTGAAGAGAGGACAGAATTTTATCAATTCTCTTGAGCTCATATTCTTTAACCTCGTGCTTTTCCGAATCAGAATTGCATAGTTTTATCATTGTTAACTTTTTTTACAAAATTTTGTTTCTGATCTACTGTGTGGAAGAGGTCTGAAGTGGAACAGCGAGTTTAGAAGATGCTTGTACCTACTATTTGGTTCCTGGTTCTTCCTGCACCCCTAGGCACTTGGAGAATCCAAGCAGGCTTTCTGCTGGGAGGGAGACCATTCTCACTGCAGTACAAGTTCAGTACTTGACAAAACGTATCAATTGACCAAACGATCATTTCCTGTCAGGGATTGTTTTGAGTTAGCATTCAAATGTGCCAAAGAAACGAGTGAGCTTTGCAAATATGGCAAAATCATGGGATCAAAGAGAAGGGCACAGTGAAGCTTGCTCATTCTTGATTGTGCTTTAAGTAAAGAAGTCAAATTCTTTCTTTTCATGTATCTGAGAATATCTTTGTGTCAAGGCTAAAGCTTTCATCTGAAGTCAAGTCACTCTATATTTTGCTGTCTTGGAAAATATTCTGGAAAATTGGACTCCTTGATTTTCCCACTGTCTTCTATAATTGCGATGCAACAGGATGTACTCAGTTACTATCAACAATAAGAAAGTTATTAGCCAAAAAAGTCTTTGATGTCCAAATTTTGAAAATATTGAACTTTGATTTAAAAAAACTGCCTTGACCTACACGTCGCCCTGCTAGGTGAATGTATTTCAAGGCTCCACTATTTCCTAGCTACTCATTTCTAAGGAACCACCATTCAGTCCTGTTCTACCTTACATCATTATCATGTGATATATCACGAGAAACTAACGTACTCAATTTAATATTAGCAACCAGTTTCCATCCTTATTGCAAATACGCGGGAACAAAATTTTTTACACTTACTAAATTAAATGGTGATAAAATAGTTGATTGTATCTTATAAGCATAAGTTTGGCATATTTAGTATTTGGGGTCATTTTGTGTATGATTTTGAAATGTTATTTAATTGGTCTATGCCAATATATTTCACTTTCTAAATGCTCTCTTAGGTATTCATTGATCCTGCTTTCAATTTGTTCATTGGTTTCTTTGATGTAATAATGATTTCATTTTTCCCATTGGTATTTATATGAAATTGAAGAAACTAAATCTTTGTTAATAGGATCTTAGTAGTTAAGAAATGGCGGTTTTTCTTTGATGCTAGTATTGTTCGATCTTTTTACTTAAATCATATATTTATGTTTTTATTTTTTATTATAATTTTTTTTATTTCTTCATTATAAGGCAATTTGCAGTATATTGGCTCCTGAACATCTGTTATTACTTGGTTACGTACTATACTTCATCCTTTCTCAACGAATTTCTTTTTTAATGTTTGTGGATAAACATTTTGCTCTAAGATTGTATAAATGTTTGATATTGAATCAGTTAACTTCTTATAATTTAAAGAGAAATCGTATACTTAGATCTATCAAGCACTGTATTGTATTTGCTTTATATTTGAAGTCGCAGTATGATTGGAATAGAGCATATAGGTCAGTATTAGTAGCTTTTCGGTACATTATACTCTAATAGTGGGCTTTGAAAACTTTTATCGTTATGCCTAAAAATACTTCTAGACAGTAGTCTATATAGTGATAATATAACTTTGGTTTTCTTTATAAATAATCAATTTTGTTTTCTATATATATATATATATATATATATATAGTAATAAAATGAAAACTCGTCATACAAAATTTATTGGAGTGAAATTCTGGAAAAAAACATTTGTTCAGATCCTTTGTTTTTTTATGAATACTGCATTAAATAAGTTCTATAATGCGATAACAATAAATCTCTTAAGAGAATTGCTAAGAATACCTCATGTATTCCAGCTAGTACCAACATCAAATAATCTTGTCTGAGTACTATTAAGTTTGAATTTCCATATCCTGAAAACATTTTTGACCTCATTGATATCAAAACTTAAAAGTATAATTATTGTTGTCTCCTGATCATTGTCATGATATATAGTATTAGTTCGAAACGTTTTTTTCAGGAAGACTTCAAATAATAATGCGGGTTAAACTTAAGTTATCATTCACTTCATTTTGTAACTTCTCCTAGAAAAATCGATAATGTATACAAACTTAAGGTTGCTCTGCTAAATTTGTGTTAATATCACAGCTTTTGTAAAATTCAAATCAAAAGATTCTCAAAAATATCAATCTTTATTTTTAAGTAAATTTTTGCGATCTTTATCGTATCCTTAATAGTTGAAATAATTAATTCAATGTCTACCCTCCAACAATTGTTCAATTTATGTTTTCATCAAGAGATCATACAATGCAAAGTTTGCAAAATGATTGTTTACATAATCATATATTATACATGATACAAATTGATGAACATTCCATATTTATAAACGCTTTGCACTGACTGGGATGATTTTGAAAAATTAGAAGAAGGACTTTGAGTGTTTTTTAGTTTTTTAAAGCAGTGAACATTTTTTCATTTTTGCCTTTTGCCAATTAATATTTTTCTTCAGTCCACTAATAAGTAATTGAAGGTACGAAATTTACCAGTTTTGATCTGGTCTGTTATTTTGGCAGTAATGGTAAGCAGGACGTATGGAAATTAAGTGAAGTTTGACATTATTTTGGACTTGAAAACTGCTTTCGTGTTAGCATAGGATTTAATCAATTAAATTTTTCCATAATAAATCACTGTATTAAGTGCATTTTAAGCGTGATAAGACTACAAAAGAGAATAATGCAAAAACGCTCTAATGTTACTTCATTACGTAATTTCCTTAAATTCTTAATAATTTTTATATTATTTTATATTCTGTATTGAGTCTTATATCTTTTCCTATTCCTTCCTATTCATTCCAAATCTTATATTTAATAAAATATGATGGAAATTGTGTTTTGGCCAATGTAGCAGTGAATCCATAAAAAGGCAAAACTTCAATTCTTACTGAATTTAATTATACTGTTAAAATGATTTACAGAAAACATAATGTATTTCATAACTTTCAATTTTAATGGAAAAACTAGCAAAAATAATATTAATAAATTTGCCTGTGTCATTCAGCACAAATTATAATGATTTCTTCTAAAGAAGAACTAATTGAATCCAAATATTTATTTTAAAAGCTCAAACCTCAAATATTTCAAAGAAATATTTTAGAAAATCAGCAGAAATTTCCTACGTAAAAGCGGAAAATCAGACTAACCCAATGCATTTGATAGTAGCAAAAAACTATTTTAAAAGCCTTCTGTAATAATAAAAAATTTTAACAATCGATTTCAAAATTCCACTGCTGAATGCACATTTCTATTAAGGAAATGAATTACTTACTTTACATGAAGAATATTTAATGCTTACTTGCAATTATAGTTGCTGCAGTAAGAAGCCCCAAGTGAAATATTTTTTTTCAAATGTGTTCAAATTGGTAAAAATTCTATATAAAATATAGAAAACGTCGAAAGAAATAACATGCTTTGATATATTGGTTTCTATAACTGAAAAAAACATTATGTGTTAAAATTTGATTGGTTCAAGGCTATTGGTAGAACTTTAGTTAGGAAATGTTTTTGGAGTGGAAGGTTCTACTGCTTCTACTTTTACAAAAGGCAGTTCAGCCAGATTACTGCCCGTTCCCATTTTTTGATTGCGGTAATAATTTCACATGCATTAACGCAATTTTTGTTTGTGATAAAAGGGTTGACTGTCATGAAACTGGAAAAGATGAACTCGGCTGTCTAAGCGATGACTATGACAACTGTACAGGAATCTACTGCACAGATTATTCCTTTCGCGATGGCTATGATTCAAGAAAATGCCTTCCGAATTCCAAAGAATGTAACGCTGTGAGAGATTGTTTGTATGGAAACGATGAACGCTGTGAGTGTCCTGAAAATTGGCTGCAGTGCAAACTTGGAAACCTTTCTGCTGGCGAATGTCTGCATCCAAGCAAAATTTGTGACGGCATTATAGATTGCATCGCATATGGTGCCACAAGTGTAGACGAATGTGGGTGTGATGAATCAACATTCCTGTGTCCTGATGAAGACAATTACTGCTTACCATCTGAATATGTTTGTGATCATATCTTTGACTGCCAATCAAGAGCAGATGAGATAAACTGCACAGACACTTGCAACGATGGCTATTTCCAATGTAAGAGTACATTTGATTGTTTAGCTAGTCATCATTTTTGTGACAAATACGCAGGAGGTTCCTTTGAAACAATTAAACTTCTCTCCGACTGCTTTGATGGTTCTGATGAAACCTGTGATTGTGACTACAATTTTCCATGTCCTGGATCAAACAAGTGCATTGAAAAGAAAAGCTTTTGCAGAGACATATCAAAGTGTGAAGCAACATATGAGGAAATATTGAAGGCCTGTGAATGTAATCCAATAACTCACCATAAGTGCGATGATGAGAACATTTGTATTCCAAAATCAAGAGTTTGTGACTTTGTGTATGACTGTCCTTTTTCAATTTCAGATGAAGCCAATTGTTCCCATGTTCCTGAAGCCCGAGAAAAGTGCTTAGCAGCTGATTCGTTTTGGTGCAGCGATGTTTTGCGATGTGTACCATGCCTCTATGCTAGAAAAACACACGGTTTCCAATTTATTTGTCAACACATAGAAGGAGAATACGAATGCCCCTGCGATGATAGTACTCTATTTAAATGCAATGATGGTAAACTTTGTATTAATCAGGTAAAATCTTAATTTGTTTTCTGACTATTGATTTCATTCAACTTTTATCCCAAGCACAGAAAAGATGTTTAAGCAAATACTTTTTTTACCTACATCAAGGTGCCATAGAAATTACATTCCATCATTGAGTTACAATTTTTCACTAGTTTTTCTGATTTGGTTGCATATTTGCAACTGCAGGCAGTAGAGCTATGAACAACTGCAAATTGACTATATTCATAAAGCTGCTTAAAAATGATAAAGAGGCTGTATTAGGGAACATTTTTGCATCTATGTACTCATCTATAATCGAATTCATTAAAAAATTATATATAATAAATATTAATTTGATATACAATAGATAAGATTTACATTATGATACCCTTCTTGCCCAAAGTTGAAAATTTTACTCTACTTTATTGAATGATAACAACAGGCTCAAATATCTTCAATTGACTGCATTTATTCCTTTTTTTATTCTAATTATAGAAATATTTTTTGGGTCCTTCTTTCTAATCTAAGTCATGGAAAGATATTCCCAAAAATGTCGATTTTTGTGCTTTTAGAAAAACGAATTGGCAAAAACGAGTCGATCCTGCTTTCATTTTGGGTCAGCTTTTTGGTTAGGGGACAGGTGAAATGTTTTCTCTTTAAATCAAGTCATTCGAAAAAGTTGATAGTACTTATTGTATAGTTTTTAAAGCATTATTGAACGATTGAACGGTTTGTTACATGTAGTTATTTTGTCGCATTTGAGAATATTGCATAGATAGAAAGTATTAAATTTCCTATA
Source organism: Hofstenia miamia (assembly GCA_900660155.1). Classification (NCBI taxonomy): domain Eukaryota; kingdom Metazoa; phylum Xenacoelomorpha; order Acoela; family Hofsteniidae; genus Hofstenia; species Hofstenia miamia. Next base: position 18,580 of record CABFPE010001627.1, read on the forward strand.
GCCGACTAGCTAGTTATGTAGGTTTTTGTTTGCTTACAACGACTATTGGTTGAAACTAATCTAAACTGCTTTAAGCAACAGCTTGTACTCCATAAAACGCGATTTTCAGATTTTAGTGTTCTCCATCAATTTTTGTCGTGGTAAGAGATCGGTATTGGTTTGGAGTTTCATAAACGATTAGGGGCCGATCTGTAGATTTCTTACTATTATAATATGTTCTACCATTTTATCTAATTTATTTTTTAGTTCTACTTTTTTAATTGGTCTTGGGAATATCAAATATCAGGTTGGGTCTGGTCTACATATCATTAGGATTGGGTTGGGTATTGTCCAAAAAAGTGACCAATTTTCAGGGTTGTTGGGGTGTTAATCTCAGCTCAGGGAACTCACCAACCCTAACCCTAACCGTCATCCCTCAGCAATTCATCAAGGCGCTAGTTGTTTCTAACAGTACTGCCTTATCTAATTCTGCCTTTCTCAATTTGGCATTTCTAACTCCCATAATTGACTCCTAAATCTTAAGAACGACTTTGAACAATATATTTTGGAAAATTTCGCTATGATTTTAGACGACAAGCAATGATGTAAAATAAAAAATTACGCTTTTATAAACTGTTGTGACTTTGTTAACCTAATATTTAATTGTGTGGAATGAATCAGTATTTGTTTATGTTGATGCATGGTTTATTTTCTATAAACTAAATCATATTTGCCAAATCCATTTCTGCTACATCGACTAGGTAAACAAGGTACTCAGATTAACAATTCCAATTTGATAATTTATCGGAATACCTGAGAAAAAGGCATACAAATCTAGCTAGAAAGAAACTCAATACAAATTTGAATCGTGTAGATTTTAATTGCTTGAAAGTTTTTTAATTAATTTCAAGTCAGGCAATAAACTCCTAATTAGAGCTGCTTCCTTTTGAATATGTTTCCTTACTTTTTGATTAAACTATTAGAAATTAGTTTGCCAATTAAGCCACAAATGAATTTCGGTATCTACAAAGATATGTTGCATTCAAATATGTATTTTGATCTAAACTTTGGTTTATCCATAGTATAAAAAGGAAATATCCGTTCTTATACCAACAAAGTATTTAAAAATTTAATTAATTTTATATTTGATTAAAAATTTCTGTAAGCATATCGAAAATATTTATTTGGAATAGACTTAAAATGACCAGTTTATCTAAAATGTCAAAAACTAATGAATTTGACAATTAAATTAATCACCGTATAAGTAATTATAAAATTTTGATTGATTAAGCGCAACCATTACAGGGAATTATTTCCAATTATAGTTAAAATTAATCTGATTTTAAGTTAGCAGAGGAATACCACAAGAGACACTGTTATGACTCATGTTTTACCCAGCATACAAATGATGAACCTAAATATGAAAATTTAATTCAATCTGCCTCATAGAAATGTCGGCCTAATAATCAAAACAAATCAAGTTCAACATTACGCCTAATTCTAGATATTATTAATCTAATTTTATTCAAACAGATGAATTCAAAACAAGAACTTTCTAGAATCCAAATTTTTACCCAGTAGGCAAAAATAATTCTTATTGATCTAACCCTGAAGGGTTTCATAAAAGGTAGTTGCCATCTTTTAAGCAGAAATTTATATGTTACATATCCATTAATATATTTACATCTTCACTATTATGGGCTGGTTATGTACTGTATGGGCAGTCTTCTTAATAGTTTAATATGAAAAATTGTTCCATATAGTACTATAAACTGCTATATATGGCAGTATCAACAGCCACACACTAATTCTCTCAATTGGGTAAAATAATTCATCTATGGGATACCCTTATTTCTTCATGATCACATGAACTTGGACATTGAACATTTATTGTATTATTTTTTCAAAAACCCAAATTGCACAACATATTCAATATTTGATTTCTATTTAGTACTTAGTATGTGTGTATGTCCTAAAATGCTTTAGGTGGATGTGTGTGATGGAATGATTGATTGCCTTGATGGGTCAGATGAATCCATTTGTAAAGAATGTAAGTATCCACTATCTTGTTATAATTAAAATTTATTTGAATTTATCATAAAGTTATGGTGAAAATTGCAGTTTGAAACTCTCCCACTTTCCCTCTCTCTCTCTCTAATTTAATTTCTGTTTTGATCACATTATTGCTTACTCAATCCAACATCATGTCTATACTCTAAAATTCACTTGCTAAGAGAGATAATATTTTGTTTACAATCAGCTGTCAAAAATTTTCAATTCACTATACATTATGTCTGAACATTACTAAAATTTTATCTTTAAATTTCAATTCCCAAATATTTTAAATGTTAGGAAGGCCTACTCAATATCAAAATTTAAATAATATTTAATTCTAACTATGAGATTATTATGCAATATTTTCAAGCAAATAAAAGTAGAATTATTTCCTTCAACAAAAGCAAAAAACTTTGTGGTGATTTGTTTGCTTAGAACAGGGCAAATAAACTATTGAAAATTTTCGAGAACATGAACTATTCTTACATAAATTTATAATATAGCTAAGACTTGCTGATTTAATTGAAATAATATTTTGACTAATAATCGAAATTTCCATATATATATATTTGGTGCTAAATATATGGACATTTTATGAAAATGTCATTAGATAATATTTAGCGCCACTTCCTATATAAGTATGTCTATATTTTTTTTTCAAGATTATGTTTTAAAATCGCTTGATTACATTTTTCATGGAATTAACTGCGTTGACATTTTATATTTCCAGACAAAAAAATTATGCAAATATTGATTAATTCTATGTTTTATTAAATTTAAAATGAATTTTTAATATTGACATAAATTTGGTTTGTGATTGATCTGTTAATAATTATATTTATTGATCATCCGCATATAAACAATTCATCAATTTATTAATTCAATTATAGAATATTCTGCTATTTATTTTTTCTAGCTAATTTTTTTGATATTTTGAAAAAAAAATTTGCTTTAAAATTTTTTTTTCAAATTTATGTTTGAATAGTGTAAATGATATATATATATATATATATATATAATGTTTTGATCTTCCCAAAGGTTGTAGAATGCGAGCGTTAAAATACTCATCTTTGATGTCTTCTTGTACTAAGACCAAATCGATAATTGAGTCACCATGGGTTTGAGCTTTTACTAAGTTAACAAGATTTTGCTGATACGTTAGCGATTGAAACTGTTGATTAATAAATTATTGATTAAAATCCCCACAAATTATAACATTTTTACGATATAGTTACAAATATTTTCACTTAGCTACAGGCATAACGGGCTTAGAATACGGGCACGGACGAACCCACGGGCCTATTTTTATGGGTACGGGCTACGGATTGGGCATGGGCCCTACCCTAGTTGATAATCAAAGTGCCAACGCTTGCAAATGAAGCATTATATGTTCCACAACACACATATTTTCCAATAGAGTGGCCATATAGTTAATATAAAATTTAAATTGCCAAAATAGTTGAAAATAGTTGTTTATAATTGCTAAAACTATTATCCGATTTCTGCTGATGACCAGATTTGGGAAAGTTCTTATTTTTGACGATAGATGGCATTTAAGAATTCTCAGATAACTCTATATCCTTTTTGATGAATAAGCAGTTCAGAGTTAGCCATTTATGAGCTGCGTGGTTTCTATGAAAAAATCGAGTTTCACAATATTCCTCAGAAAACCTTTCTCACTTGATTTTGATAAAAACATACAAAACATAAATGACCCATGCCAAAATTGTAGAAAACAACCGACCAGGGCTGGGCTATGTTCTAAATATATTATCATGGCCTAGACCTGAGTCAGGCCCGATTCCAACGCTGATCTAAGGAGAAGTGTTCTTTTGTCATGATAAACGCTTGTGATTTAAATTATTCCATATTTCAAAAGAAATTCAGATTTTCGGAAAAAAAATTTAAAAAATTCTTACATCACCTAGTGATAAGATAGTAAAGCGATGTAATGTCCAGGCTCATGACAGCAAGAGCTAAATTCAGCTTATTTGTGTTCTATAAATGACCAATATAGTTCCATCATGCCTGGATGTGTTCCCAACCGGGCGTAAATCAAAGTTGAAAATGAAAGAATATACGATTGGCTATCCAGTGTTGTTTTAAGTTATCTTTATTATATCATGAACTATTAGCATCTAAAAATTTCTCAGGGTTATATATTAAAATAATTTTTTCTTTTTTTAGTTGAATGCAGTGCGGATGAACATCTCTGTTCAGAACCACTTAAATGCATCAAGAAAACAGCGTATTGCAACGGGGTGATTGATTGCAAAAATGGAGAAGATGAAAAGACGATGTATTGCAAAGACTGCAATGATTTCATTTGTGAATTAACCGAGATTTGCTTGTCAAAAGACAAAGTTTGTAATGGGTTTTATGATTGTGATCCTAGTGGCTCATTCAAAGACTTGTCAGACGAAAGTAATTGCCAATGTCCAGAGTTTAAATGCGATTTTGGTTTATGTTTCTCAAAGGAAATGCTGTGCAATGGGGAAGACGATTGCTATGTTAGAAATGATTTCAATGATGAACGCTACTGCAGTGAGCGGGATTTATTTCCAAAGTTCTGCAAAAAGTTTAAGTATAATGATGCTCAAATCCAATACATTCTTAATAATGTCCGTCTAACTCTATTCAGGCAATTGAAGGATTCTCGTATTACAGGAAAAGAGCGATATCTATACAATGTTGAACAATTTCGCTTGAATAAAGTAATTCCAGATAATTTGAAGATCGAACTTTCAATTTATGGAAAGCGAAGTCTTTGTGAAAATCCAAATTGGGAAAAGTTGTATGACAATAGTAAACATATTTTTTTACATTTAAGCAAAACAACATATACTGCAATTAATTTCACAATTTGTGTTCTAAATTCAGGTGGAATGGTGTTCGGCGTTCTTGGAAATGTCTCTATCATCATCTATTCCTTGGTAAAATGCAAGAAGGGTAATTACAATTACTTATTAATTGGAAACCTCGCTGTTGTTGATTTGTTTATGTGTATATTTCGAATGAGTTTCCGAATAGTTGAATTGTTTTGGGGAAAATTGATTTATGGAAGAAAGGAATTTTCCAATTTCTTTAATCTTTCCCCAGATTTCTACCCTCTATGCTATTACGTTACAAGTCTGAGAATAATAAATTTATGCACTTCACAATGGAATCTTGTTGGAGTGGCTCTTGAGAGATTCATAATGACTAAGTTTCCAGTAAAAGCACAATCACTTCTTTCCGTAAGAAATAGGATTTGCTTCCTTTTTGTTCTCAACAGTTCTTCAATTGCATTAGCAATATGGTTCAGCTACCAATCAACATGGGAATTTGTTTCAACTCTATATCCTTACGCAATACATGATTTCAATCTTCATTGTTCATTTGGATTCTTAAGATCTTACGAAATTAATAAATTTCTAGTTGAAAATTCCTGGTATGAGAGTTTAATCTTCAACAACGTCTACAACTTGATTAACCGAATCTCAGAAATATTTTCCTTTATTCTGCTCCCCGTATCTATTCAATCATTACTGTATGTCCTTGTCATATACTCGAGCAAGAAAAAAAGAGAGAAATCAATTTTGGCAAAGAGATGCATGAGATTCTCGTTCATTTGTTTGACTAGCAATGTCCTGTATCTCGTATTTATGTCTCCACTATTTTATCATAAGATCATTCTTATGAGAGCTTATTGGTTGCGGGATTCTTACATATCAAAATCCGTTAATCATGCGATTTTGCCTTGGAGCACTGATGAAAAGTACAATAAATTTGGTTTGTTTGCTTTGAGTCAGTTTGATAAATATGTATTTCGTACGTCTGAGGACTACTTCCTACTAATGAGTGCGATTAACCCTTGGATATACATCATTCTTTCATCAGAAATCCGCAAGAGATTGAGTAGTCTATTTTTCACTAACTCTTAAAAAGTTAGCAGACATTCACATTTCAACCCTGCATTTATTACCCATTGTATTCATTCATTCCTGCTAGAATTTACTTTATACATTTGAATTATTGAACTCAAACGAAATTTCGTTCAGTAATAATTATTGCTTTGAACTGGAATGCTAGTGTTTATTTCGTAAGACAGTATTGCAAAAATACGTTTTTTCTTAGTACCTTTGTCTCAAACCCTTTTTCATGATGAAATGAAAAAACATTTTTTTAAGACATGATAAAAACACTAAAATACATTATTCCGTTATCTAGGAAATTGTAATTTGTATGTAAAGCATTCTGGACGCATTTCATAGTCAAAATGGCTTACTAAAAATTCAAACAATCCAAATTCAGGACTTGTTGAAAATGCTGTTTTCTCAATATCATTATACTCATATAACCTTTCAATAACCTGATTTAAGACCAAGTGAAGTAAAAATTTCGATTCCCCATAACTGAACCCTACGTTCATTAAGGGTTGCTAAAGTGTATGCATCATTTATTTTACTGACATTCCTTGCCTGACTATCAAAACACATTCTTTTCCATTATATTTTTCTTGGAAATAACTACTAGAGAAACACAATATTTGATAATTCAATAGAAATACACAATGCACAATGGAAATTCTATAGTTTACAATATATGAATGAACTTAGTTTACACTATTTTCATTTTATTGCATTGTTATAATTAAAGAACATAAAACAGTCTCTAAATTTCATTCGCTAAAAATGAAATTTACTTACAACTGATTCAATAAAGTTAAAATGAGCGAGACACTTGAACTATGTAATAATTTATTCAATTTTGTAATTTTGAAAAAAAATTTCACAAATATTGTTTTCTAATGTGCAATTGCTGCAAAGATCTATCTATATGCGAAAAAATTGTAGTGGCGTAATATATAGTATATATAAATGTATAATATTAAACTTTATCATTTATTGTTTCACGTTTCCAAGCACTATCATTGTTTGTAATTATTCTTCCACAACAACTAATGCGCACTCCATTTCCACTATTGATACTAAGCTTACCTATCACGTGCGTTCTTGATATTTTAGGTCATCTAAAGCTATTTGCGGCAATTTTTATTTAATTTAAACAAGTCTCTAGATTTAACAAATGTTTTGGAAGGTTGGCGTTGCATGTAAAACAGCACCAGAAATATATGCAATTTTCGATTTAATATCTTTATCAAACAAATTTGGAAAGAAATATATTTACAATTAACTACACCTAAGATATTTATATATAAATATATCTTTTTTTGAATACTAAGCTTCCAAAACAACTAATGCGCACTCCATTTCCACTATTGATACTAAACTTACCTATCACGTGCGTTCTTGATATTTTAGGTCATCTAAAGCTATTTGCGGCAATTTTTATTTAATTTAAACAAGTCTCTAGATTTAACAAATGTTTTGGAAGGTTGGCGTTGCTTGTAAAACAGCACCAGAAATATATGCAATTTTCGATTTAATATCTTTATCAAACAAATTTGGAAAGAAATATATTTACAATTAACTACACCTAAGATATTTATAGATACATGTATATATGTATATATTTTTGAATACTAAGCTTCTTTATCATTTTATGAAAAACAACGAAAATTTTATTTGAGAGTACTTTCGGTACTTACTGTACCATCGTTAGTCAAAATACAAAAATTATTTGGGGGTAAAATATAAGTTTACAAATCATTAATTAATTTAACTAAAACAAGTGAAGAGTTTGATGACATTTAGTATTTAAATTAGGTTTTTCTTCCTTAATATAAATTGATTCTGCGATCTTGGTGCATTTGTGTTTCATTAAAATATTGAACTTCCATTTTAAAAAAACTGCTTTGACC
>CABFPE010001628.1:0-15962 GCA_900660155.1 Hofstenia miamia
AGTATTTGACATACAACGAGCCCAAAACGAGCCTATTTTAGGCAAAGCAAGTTTATAGTTCTGCTTGTTAATTTGATTATGGAGATTTTTATTATTTTTTGCATTCAGTATGCATTTCCTGTAATCTTATTTAAGAAATGTTTATTAAATAATAGGAAGAGCTATGTAAAAAATTCTTTGAGCACAATATTTTTAAAAAAAAATACCGAGCTAAAACGAGCCTCATTCAAAGATTTTATGTGGCGAGCCGAGCCGAGCTAAAGTTACCCAAAATTTAAACGAGCGGAGCTTGGAAATGTCGGCTCGTTGACAAGTCTGACCTGAACTCGTATCACTTCAAGTCCTTACCACCGAAAAAAACTGCATAAATCTAGACTTCTACAGTATTGATTTCTAATAACAATGTATGTTTCCTAGAGATGTAAATATCCAAATAGCCGTAAAACACGGTTCATTAAATCGTTTTGGATAGAGCGAATGTTAAAAGTATTTCTAAATTCCTAGATTTTTTATTTAAGGACATTGTCTAGCTGATAGAATTAGAACATAAATATATAATTAAGTGCAAACAATACCTATTTAATATCAAAGAAATATGAAATTAAAAAATAATTGAATATTTGAAATGGAAAGTTAATACTTTGGTGGATCTTAGGTGGCATACAAAATTCATTTAAAAACACTTCACTAATTTTGATGTACATTCGTCAGTGTAATTAGGACTTGACAAAATTGAAGTCCATGTTTCCGAAACGTATGTTTGGTTAATAACACCTTTAAGCTGAATTCGATTTTGTTGATACATTTTGCATGCCATTTATATTTAGGGAGATATTTTTAGTTAGTATCTTCAAGTGTTCACAAAATGGAAACAAAATATTTGATAGAAAACTATCACGAAATTTTGCATTCAAAATGCACAAAGCGATTCTGGTGCTAGAAACAACCCACAGATATTTTATAACATTCTGTAGAAACCCTTTACAAAACATACGTAGATAAAGTAGTTTTTGCAATGTTAGAAATTTGCTTGATACTAATATTATAAATGCATGGCAAATGCATAAATAAAAACACGGTAACTTTTATTTGTAGGGAATTAATTATTTTTAAGACTAGCTTTGACAGGAAATACATGTAGCTGATAGTATCAATAACAATAGCAAAGAGCAGAAACAAAATCAGAGAAAAATTATATAATCATTGCAAAAGTTGAAATATTATCTGAAGTACAGTAAATCAAAACGTTAGCAGCAATTATTATCTGATTAGACTACATATATAATTTATAATTAGTTATTCTATGTAAATATAGTTATCTACATATATTTTGACTTCGTTTAGTTTAAATGAAAAAGTCTTCATTGATTGCTTCAAAACTTAACTACGCATGTACTGGGTGGAACGCGTGGTCAAGACAGGGCCCAAGAAGTGCTTTGCGCTGTGAAAGACTTGTGTAATAACAACAACCTATCGATGAACGAAGAAAAAACGGTTGAAATGATTTTTTCTAAGGGTAGCTCTCCTTTGACTACTACACAATATCCATCTGGCAAACTCTTTCGAGCCATTAAAATCCTTGGAGTGTACATTGATAATGCCTTGTCATTTGAAGAACATGTCTCAAGGCTTCTACGAAAATGCAGAAGCAAAATGTTCCTTCTAAATAAGTTAAAGGCACAAGGTTACTCCTTACGCGAGCTCAAGATACTTTACACTGCGTTGATATTGCCAAACATAACCTATTCGGTTTCAGTATGGGGAGGATGCAGGAAGTCATTACAGCAACTCATAGACAAACTACAGAGGAAGGCAATGCGACTGGGATATACGGATAACTTTGAATCTATCGAAACAATTGTGAGAAAGTCAGATGAAAAGCTGTTGAAGAGAATGTACTATGAGGACCATTTACTATCAGATCTAGTACCTGGAAGAAGTGACTATGCCTCTACAAGTCTCCGGGAACGTTTACCAGCCCCTGAAAGAGATATTGATAGGAGATTTACGTTTATTTTTCCAAACAGATTCTTCAAGAAATACTAGCATTCTCGCTGTAACCTCCACTGTCTACCATATTCACACGTTATGAAATCATCAATCTAGAAATATTCTCCGCTTCCTATTTGCATTATCTACTTCCCAAGTCTCAAGCCCTTACCAAAAAACAGCGATACGAAAGGAAGACAACACCAGAGCTATCACGTCCGTGAAATGCCGCAAATAACTCTTCAAGTGTAGTGAATTTTATTATAGTTTGTAAATTTAGTCAGTTTGATGTGTTTCATTCTGAAATAAAGATAATTTCTAATTTCTAATAGTTTGAAATTTAAACTTCTTGTCAAATAATAAATATACATACTCCTGTTAGTTCAAATGCTACAGGATAGACTGGGTCAATTAACCCACTTGGCGTTTCTAGGTATAAGTACATATAAAAAAACTTATATTATTATTAAATTTTTAAATGTGTGGAAATTTAGTACTTATAAAAACACATATAGATTAGAAAAAATTATTTTGCAAATATATTTTATATCACAGGGAGGAATTGAATACTTGTGTCAATTGAACCCTTCTAGTGTTGAAATAGCTAATTTTTTCAGAAGAAATGCTATTGACCTGATTGCAATGATGATCAAAAATAGTATAAATGGCAGTCCTGTGAATTGAAAATTTTGAGTGCGACAAACTTTGAAATGTAGTCTTGTATTCTAATCTGGTATCTACAAATATAGATCTATTATTAAGGCTGGTGAGAATACATATTTGCACTTTGGTTCAGTCCGAGGGCAAGCTTCAATCAATCTTTAGACATTTCTTTCGAACTTAAGCCTCCCATATTAAGACTGTGCCGCTACAAAATATACCTTCAATTACATTTTCTAGTTTACCATAATATTAATTAAATAGCTTATTTCCCAATTGTTTTTATGACCATAGCTTGATTCACCATATTTCACCTCAAGTTGAAGAATATAGAAAAACGTGGGTAAAAAATTTTTTTCTCACACAAATGCAATTTTTTTTTCACCTCTTTAAATTTATTAATCAACGTTTAATAACAAACATCAAATAATGAACACATAAGTACAAATGAGTTTCAAAAAAAGCGCATGTTAAAACCAATATCAAGAAGCTTTGTTTTCTACAGGAATATATGAGGCAACTTCCAATTCATCAGTTAATTCCACAATGCCAACATTAAAACGATCTTAAACTTGATTTAAAATCACAGCATCTTCAGGCTAGAAACGAATGTGATTGGCAATCATTTACTACAATAACTACCGACACATGCAACCCCTTTTTAGCCAAATATGTCTTCTATACTTCTTTTGTCATCAGAAAACCACTGAATGTTATCCGCGATCAAATGTCGATTAGCACAACATGAACAAGTCGCAATTTAATTTTATAAACATTTTATTCAAAATGGCGTTTAAGTAGTGAATTAAATTACGCCTAGGTATAAATTACAGGCATGGAGTAGTAGAAGTATTTAGTATGTATATAATAATAATAGTATTAATATATTTTAAACCTTTGTAAATTACAAAAAAGAATAAAAACACATATTAAGGCTTAAAGTAAATTTTGTTTTTCTATATTTCCACTTAGTTGCAAATTGATATTACTTATTTATAGACTATATTCATTGACTATTCAAATAATTTGTTCTATAGATCTATGCAGTATTTAATAAAGCAGTTCTTCATGATTTTTTTCTAAATTCAAATTTTGGTTCTAATATGTAGCTTTGATGAAAGAGTTTTGAACTAATTTTTAAAAACATTTGTAATGAAATTTTCCTGATTACTATTTTCAGAGATGACACTTAAACTCTGGCTCAACATTCTTTCAACCTTATTCTATGATCTTTTTGGCAAGTTTGTCAACAAACATGACGAATATAAAAACTGAGGTAGAACTATGAGTTTAGGATCATAATTTTTCATTTAATTGGTATAAAGCTTTGTATTTTACAGAGTAAGTTGATCCCTCTGCCTACTTTTTTTCATTATATTATTATGTTAATTAAATATTAATTTATCAAAAATAATTCTTAGGAATTCTATTATATTTTCTTCTTCAATGGTTTTATTGATTACTTGTAGGCTTAGTTTCTCATCATTTGATTTGTTTAGCACCATGAGCTTTTGCATGTTCAATATTTAGTTTCACTATATTTTAATCAAAACATAAGATATCTCTGTCTAATACATTGAGTAAATCTTTATACTTGATTGTATATAATAATGTATCATCAGCATACTGTACGACTTATAGTTTATTATCAAATTTGATGTCATTTACATAGATGCTAAATAATAGTGGTTCTAGTACTGAACCTTTTAGGATTCTAAGGTTAATAATCATTGAATGAGATGTTATGTTTTTAACTTTAACTTATTATTTAGTGTCATTGAAATATGATCTAATTATATTTATTGTTGATTCTTCATGTATTTATTAGGCTATTATGATTAATCAAAAAATAATGGAGGGCACCATATAAGTGCTATGAAAATATAGGAATAACTATAAAAGAATTTGGCATTCACAAAACTCGATTTTTGTTATATTATGATCAAGCTTATGCAGTACAATGAAATTGATTTACTAAGGAAGCTTATTGTACTACAGATGGAGATAACATCTTTATAGTTTTGAGTGGAAGAATGGTAGTCAGAATACAATTTCTTTACCTTCTGTTAAAGGTGAAGGCTGGAATGTTACAAAGGGTACAAAATCAGGCTTAAGAAATTGAAAATTTTTTTGCTATCCTTGGAATTCTTATAACAATAGTTTATGTATATAACCATCTTTTGTATTAAGACTTGGTTGAAATGATCTAATTAGAACACTTTCAGTGATTTTAAGATATTTTGCATCAGTATTCTTTAAAATTTTTACATCATAACTGGTTGAATTAGTTTCATGTTTTTTGTTTCATTTACATTGCAGGAAGTACATCCGGCGACGTCTTGTCCCGTCCATGACAAATTTTGATACACTCTCCTTTGTTAAAGTTCATTTTTGGTCAAGTTTAACAAATTTATTTGAAAGTTGACATCGCACGTGAAACTATATGTTTTTCAAATCATAAAAAAGACGAGGTCACTATTTTCAGGAATTTTAATTTTGCTTTCTCTGGTTGACTTTTCTGTGGAAATGCCCATATCTATTGTTGTCATTAGCAAGAATAAAATCGATATCTTTTAGAAGGTAATAGGTGGCGTCACTTGCTATGCATAAACAACTGCAAAAACACTTTTGTGAATTAAAATCCTTCAAAAAATAATCCATTAAATATACACTACTAAAAGCTGATAAACAATGTAAAAACCATTTATGAAGGAAAAAAATTTCTACAGGAAATTCACTTACAATTTATTATCGGAATTATGAGAAATACCGAAATTTTCTGAATATACAATAAAAAGAAATAAAACATTTAATAAACAAAATATAAACATGAAATTACATTAAAATTAAAAAAATACTAAGAAGATTTGATGCGTTTCTTACGAATTTCATTCATGGTCTCTTCAATAGATCTCTGATCTCTTTTCAGTTCACTGGAAACTAAAAAAATATTCTCACAATTGGATTCAAATTTAATACAAAACATAATTAAACAAATATTTGAATACTATACATATTATGCAATTAATTGCAATAGGCTATTTTTATTATTATTATTATTATATATATCACAAACAATTAATAAATTCTTTTTGTTTATCTCATTTTCAATATTGCTCATTTCTCTTTACAAACATAAATTCAAAATATCGCATACTTCTGTCTAAAACTTTCAATTGGTCTCTTAAAACACTTAACTTTGCGCAAAAACATGACAGTTCATCCGTCTATCGAATTCAATATAAAATATTAGCTCCTTATTACAGAATTCAAATGCATATGGTATCAATATTATTTAAGTGTAAATCTGGTACACCTTCTCTTTCATTTTTAAAACAATATATTAAGTTAAATGAACGTTCTCAAAAATTTTTATGCTTAGATAAACATTCAAATAGTTTTCACCACATGGCAACTAAAATTTGGAATAACTTAGACCATTAAATTAAAATGGAAATTAACTACAAAAAATTTAGAAAAAAAGTGCGAACATTCCTCTTTCACAGACAATGCATTCTTAATGACAATAATACACTACACTCTCTGGAAAATTTCGTATGATCCTATATAATGTACACACACACACACAAATCCCCAACAGACACACACCACACAATTATATATGTATATGTTACTATTATTTTGTAAATAGTTTTTAGTTTATAGTCTTGTACCAAAGATTTTTTGCAATAAATTGCTTTTGACTCTTATTATTATTGTTATTATTATTACTATTACTATTATTATTATTATTACAATTACTATTATTATTATTATTATTATAATGGCGCTAATGTAAAGGTGTTTCGAAAAATTCGGTTTCAGTAGCGCCCTCTCCATAGTGCATTAGCGCCCTTTTCATTTTTTGCATCCAATTTTTATTGAATTTTAATAAAGCTTGGTGGGTAGCTTCGCTATGCAATGCTTCAAATGTGCTGTAAGTTTGAGCAAAATAAGGGCATTAGCTTAGGAGAAACGGGCCTCCAAATTTTTCGAAAGTCAACAATTATAAGGGCGCTACTAGCATACTATTTTGAACAATTATAATGGCGCTAATGTCAATTTTACTAAATATTATAATGGCGCTAGTGATTTAATTATAATTTCTCATTTAATATAAGTATATTTTCGTAATAAATAATTAATTAGGTGATAATAAACAGGAGTCTACATATTTGAACAATTTTCCCGCTCTTATATTGGAATTGGAAGAAAATAAGGATCCCAGTCTGTCTTATCAAAATTCCATCTTGAAACAAACTGAAAAGAACATTATAAATGTAAAATTTAATTTTGAAGTGAATAAAAGAGGTCCGAAATCGATCGGAGAATTATTCGTCCCGGGCGTTGTCGTGAAGAAAGGTAACACGTATACGCTGGGGGCACTTCTGACGCATTTCATTCGCCAGCTTCCGCAGTTGATTGCAATAATAATCTGCAGTAAGGCTTGTGTTGGGTGGAAGCAGCTCCCAATAAATGACTCCATATACATCCCACCAAACGCAGAGCATCACCTTCTTCGGGTGAAGTCCTGCTTTCAGTGTTGCTGGAGGTGTTGTACCAACGTCCACCCACTGTCGTCTGTGCTTGATATTCACATGCAGCACCCATTTTTCATCTCCAGTAACAACATCAGTAAGCCAGTTGGTTGAGCGCCGCCTGGATAGAAGACAAGTGGCTATCTCAGCACGTCGTTGTTTATGAAGATCAGTCAATTTGTGCGGAACCCATTGTCCAAGTTTTGACTGTTTGCCGATTGCAATCAGATGCTCATGAACAGTACTGTTGGATCTTTCAAGTCTAGTCACCATTTCACGAGTTGTTTGTCTTGGGTCGGCTTCAACCAGGTTACACAGCTCCTCATTTTCAATAGTTGATGGTCTGCCAGAGCGGGACTGGTCTTCAAGTGTCAGGTCGTCTAGTCTGAAGTGAGCAAACCACTCCTGCGCTGTTCTTACAGAAACCACTCCTTTTCCAAACGCAGAATACAAGCAACGACTGGATTCGCGAGCAGAGATGCCGAAGAGAAAGTCATAAAGTAGACAACCACAAATAGTTGTTTTCTCGACCTGAATTTTTGAAGCCATGCACACAGACAGAACGCTTGTCTGACACAATGAAATCATTGTTATGATTGCTTCCACTTAATACAAATAAACAATTTGATATCTTAAAACCACGAAGCGGCTCTTAAACTATTGTAATTTGATGAAAAAATTTTTACAATGCCCGGGAACTTACCGAACGACCCAATATTAGGGCGCTGAATAGCTGATTTTCGGGGATTTTTGTGAATTTAGCGCCCTTTGCATTTATTGAAATTAGGTTTTCTTTGATTTCAATGAAACTTGGTGTGTAGCTTCGATATGTAATGCTTCAATTGTGCAGGACGTTTGAGCAAGATAGGGACATTAGTTTAGGAGATATTGGCTTCCAAATTTTGCCAAAATGAACTATTATAAGGGCGCTGAATACAAGCTAAATTGAACTATTATAATGGCGCTAAATATAACTAAGGATCTATTATAATGGCGCTTAATAGTTTATTGTAATTTCTTATTGAATATTAGTACATCGAACTGTTAAATGATAAAGTAGATGATTACATACAACAATCTACACATTTGAAAATTTTTTTCCGCTCTCATAGATTAGTTCTTGTAGAAATAATTTCCCCCAGCCGGTCTTAGCAAAATCAGCTCATGGGTTCGCTAAAAGTAAGTTGAAAAGCACTTTCTAGATGTAAAATAAAGCTTAGAAGAGAATAAAAGCAATCCGAACTCGATCTGAGAATTATTCGCAATATTTTCGCAATGTCATAGCCCTAATAAAATCTTTTTTATGGGAATGACCCTTAATAAAACGTTGATTGTGCAGTTCGGATCATTTTTTTCTCTTCTAAATTACACTTTACATCTAGAACAAACTTTTGAACATATTTAACGCAAAGATTAGTGCAAAATTGTTTAATTCAGTAACGTCCTACATTATGCTGCCCCTACAATGGTTGATGTTAGGATTTCTTAAAAAATATCGGACTAGATCTCTTCTAAAAAACAATGGAAAGCATTAACTAGATGTGAAAGCGAATAAACCTGGTTTGAAGCCAATCGGAACATTATTCATTAAGCAATCTAATTTTTCGCAAGCGCGTGCCCCCTAAAAAGTTTTTTATTAAAAAAGCTCAAGATATGAGTGTATTCAAAAATTTGACACAGATGTAACTTTCTGCTTAACATATTACATATATACCAAAAAAATCAGTCGTTTTCAAATTTTTTTTGCTTGAAATAGACAATAATTTTTTCCTTAACAACACTGTGTGACATAAAAAAATTATTTGACTGATTTTTTTCACTGATTTCAGTCAATTTTGAAATGAGAATTATGAATTTGAATGCCATTTTACACATAAAACTATACTTTTTGAGAAATTTGTATTCTAAGTTTTGGAAAGCCTGCATATGATTGATTTGTTGAGTTAATGTCAATGACTATATGCGCATTGGGACATTGAAGTAAAACCTTCCCTGCTACTCATTTCCAACAATAATTGACTAACATCAGTTTCTCTGTTGTGATGTGTCACACTGAGATAACAACAGGGAAAAAGTTTTTAAATATGTTTTATGCTATTGTATACTACATAAAAACCCTGAACTGTGCTTATGACAACATCACTCACTTTCTCTGCAAATATCATGCCTTCTTATAAATGCAAGACCTGTGTGAATTGTGTTGCGTGTGTGAATATTATATTCTGAAAATTAACCCTTTATAAATATAGTGTCGATGCAAAAAAAAATAATCTGCTATTCTCATGTTTGGCCTGAATAAAAAAATCACAATAGTACAAGTTATTTTTATCAATTAATAATAAATCTTTCATATATCTTGCTATCAACAAAATTCTTGAAACTGCACATCACAAGATTGACCTCCAATTCTTAAATTTCCTCATGTTTAATCTACAAAAAATTTTCAGGGAACAAGTAAGCCAATCTAATGGCGATTTTTTTCTATCATAAATTTTTAGGGTCTCAATTACCTTCCAATAGCTGCAAAGCTAAATCTTAGCATGAGAAATCAAAATTTTCCTTGCAAATTTGAAAAGAGAGGATGTTGCCAGGAATGTCAACCAAACTTCATTTTCTGAAGTCTCAATTGAATGTTTTCCATTAAAATTTAGGTTTGTTTAATGATGAAAAAAGGGAAAATTACACCAACAACTCAAGAGACTTATTTAGGAGTGCGGGTAAATTTAGAACATACTGAAATCTGACGGAAACCCATATTTTGGGAGCATATTTTGGCTTCATCAAATGTCTATAGGTTCAAATGTATGAAAACAATTATTTATTAATTATTTGATCACTACAGAAAAGCTTGTTGAAAAGCCAAGTGCCTTGATAATATCTCAAGTAAAGGAATGTGAAAACTACCCTATTTAGGCTATATTTTGGACTCATGGCTGCTGGATGGACACAAAACATCTGCTTACATTAAAATCAAAATGCAATTAGATGTTTGTGTGCAATTATAAAAGTTAGTCAAGGATTTTTGAATCTCCATCATAATACAATTTCTGATTCCTAAAGGTGCGTTCAGACGAGCATCTTTTTGATGTACATCAATTTGATGAAATTGTTTATTTATCAATTAAGTTTAATAGGAATTGTATTTCTATCACTGGGAAGACTATAATCAACACCTCAATTACTGATTCAAAATAGCAAAATCAAAAACGAATTTGATTGGATGCTTAATTCTATAGATATTGTTATATAAAATTTTTGTATACAATTGACTTTTCTAGCTCTCCACCCACAAAGGGCGCTGGATGCAAATCCCATAGTATCTAGAGCCCGTATATGTATATGTATTTATATATGCATATATATGCATATTTATACATATATACATATATATACACATATATAAATATGTATATATATACATATATATATATATATATATATATATATATATATATATATATATATAATATATATATATTATAATTATTTATTTATTTATTATTGCAAAACGCTACATAGCACTACATTCAACCAAACCACAAAATGTTTATTCCGCTGAGCCCTAAAAGTTTCCTTATAATTATACAATTGAACAATATAACTAAATATCAATACATGCTTTAATTCTGTTTTATAAGAAATTTTAATTGCTTCTACACGCATGTAAAATATATTGACAATTCAATAGCATAATTTGTGAAAAAATCAATGGTGTTACATTGAAAGGAATAACTGCTTTTGTTAAAAAAATTGGAACATTTAGAATTCAATATCATCAGGGTTCATTTTGAAGTTAAAATTGTTGAGCTTCAAAATTCTCTTATTTTAAGATTCAGGGCTACTTGAGATAATCTGTCCCCAGAACAAAGTTGTTAATTACTGATCGATCAAATGAATAATGTGCGTTCAGACGAGAATCTTTTGAACTACGTCAAAAAGATGCAAGCTGTTTGTGCGTCAATTTGAACGATGTGCGTTCAGACGAGCATCTTTTTGATGTATATCAAATAATATACATCAAAAAGTTCTCGTCTGAACGCACCTTAAGCTTATTCATCTATTTAGGCAATACATTCAATTTCATGACAATTCCTAAAGTATGGTTTCTACTGTGAAAATAAACTTTTTAGCAACATCAAACTGACCAAAACCACTGAAAAAATGTACTCAACTAAGAAAGAAATTTTTTTGTCACACAGTGTAATCAGACAGAAATATTAAGCGCCATTATAATAGTTTTTGTATTCTCAGCGCCACTATAATAGTTCACGAAAATGTGTTCAGTGCCATATGTTAGTTAGACGAATCCCGCATATAAGCGGGATTTCGTTGCATAAATTATTTTTCTGTACTAGGCCTTACGTTAAGGCTCTATCTAAATTTAAATTATACCTGAAGTGAGATAAGTGATTGGTTCATATGTAATTTATGTTAATTTATGCAAATCTCTTTTCCATATGTCAAAACAACATTTAGAAAGTTCCAGAACATCTGAAATCAGCAAAACAAGATGGCGACTGTTCAGAAGGGAAAGTATTCACTTCGAAGTCGTCATTCTGAAGAAGAATATGAAGTTATTGCTGACGATTGTGACTCAGATATTGATGGAGAATATGATAAAGAAAATGATGAACCCTTAGACTTAGTTGAGAATGTGTTAGAGGATGATATTGAGGGAAATGAGCCAATGGACCTTGATGAAGATGCTGTTGATGCAGTCGTAGATGATAATGTCACTGCAAATACACAAGTAACAACCGCTCAAAAAGGTGTCCCGAATGACTGGGATGGAACAAAATGGAAAGATGGCAACATAGACACACCATGGACACCCCAGTTTGCCAATGAAGGGACATTTCTCATTGATATACCTGATGACGCTGACGAACTTTATTTCTTCAATATTTTTATGGCTGATGAAGTATGGCAAAGCATAGTCACAGAAACTAACAGATATGCAGCAGAGTTTCTTGAAAAGAACCTTGAAAATTTGAAAGCAAAATCTAGATTTAGATTGTGGAAAAAAGAATTATCTGTTGATAAACTAAAGAAGTTTATTGCATTGACTTTTTACTTTGGTGTTGTTCAGAAACGAAACGTTAAATCGTACTGGTCGACACCTTTTCCACCAAGTGTAATGAGCAGAAATGAATTCTTCAATATATTCAGCTTCCTTCATCTGAATGACAATTCCACTTACATAAACAAAGGCCAGGATGGATATAACCCATGTAAGAAGCTTGGGTTCTTTTTTGAGTTTGTAACTACACGTTTTTCCGAAGTATGGCAACCGCGACAAAATTTATCTATTGATGAGGGATGTGTTCCGTTTAAAGGAAGAATTCACTTCAGATGTTATAATCCAAAGAAGATTGATAAGTATCATATTAAAACCTATAAACTGGTGGACTCAAGTATAAACTATTGTCTTGAGTTTTCTTTGTACACTGGCGTTCACGATTTTCCTTTGTCAGAATTTGGTGTAACGTATGATCTTGTATTACACATGTGCAGGAAATATTTGGATCAGGGTTACATTATATTCATGGATAACTACTACACATCACCATTTTTGTTCTGGGAGTTGAAGAAGAAAAAAACAGGAGCTGTTGGTACAGTACGGTTGAATCGAAAAGGTTTGCCAGATGGCATTGTGAAAACTAAACTGAAAACGGCCGGTGAGGAAAAAACCATGTCATATGACAAAGATATTCTTGCATTGAAAATTTATGATCGTAAGGTTGTTACTCTTTTATCTACAGTATTCAATGCTAATCCTGTTGACACTGGGAAAACACACCATCAGACAAAAGAACCAATAAAGAAACCCAAAATAATTGTACAATACAACAAGGTCATGGGTGGTGTTGATGCAAATGACCAATTGCTCAAGTATAATCATTTTTCAAAGAGAACAATCAAATGGTGGAAGAAAGTGTTTTTCAGACTCATCAATGTATGCATGGTCAATGCATTTACTTTGATGAAAACCTTCAAAGGTTTGAAGGGTCAACGTTATAAACTTTCTCAAACAGAATTCCGACTCAATGTTATCCGCCAGCTTGTAACCAGTGCTAATCATGTTGTACCCGAGAATGTTCCACAATCCTATGAATTTGAAAGGCTGGTAGGAAGACACTTTATTCATAAAATTCCAGTACCAGCAAATGTGAAATCTATTACTGTGAAAAGGACATGCAAAGTTTGCTCTCCTGCTGAACGAGAAAATGATCGACAACTGAAAAATGCAAAGCGTAAGCGCACTGGATGTGAGACAACCTATGAGTGTGAACAATGTAAAGTATCCTTATGTATAGAGCCATGTTTCAAGATTTACCATACACAAAAAGATTTCATCACTTATTATATAACTAATTTTATTAGAAACTAGTTGCAAAATAATGTAGTTGTTTTATTACATACTTTCTTTTATTTTCTGCATAATGTCGGTCTTTCTTATTCACAGTTGATGAAGAAAAATTATATATATATATGATTCCATCAAAAAATTGGTGTCTAGCAGTATCACATTTCTTTCCTCTACACAATCATGATAACCAGTGTAAGAGTCTGTCCAGAAAATCTGTTTTTGGCTCAAATAATTGAGCAGTACCAAAAGTACATCCTAAATTCTCTAAGAATTTTTGATAACCTGACGATTTTTTCATTATAATTCTTTGCTGGGGGTATAATTGAAAATTGAAAATGAAAAAAAATTAATAGATGTCTAGACATTTTACTAAGCTTTCATTTAAGCCTTTACTGAGCATCCAAAGCCTTCTAGATAAAATTTTATGAGCAATTTTGTAAGCCCATATATTTCTTTAAATTTTTTTTGAAAAATGCATCGTCTCCAGTAACTGCAGTGGCGAAAAATGCTCAGCACCACAAGGGTTAATACGTGGACAATACCAGTGTTGAGATATTCGGCAGGAATAGTTAGGTGGAATAAGAATGAACTGAGGGAATTAGACAGGGAGACAAGGAAGATACTAGCAGCAGAGAGAGCATTCAACCTCAATGGAGATGTAGATAGGCTGTACATGACAAGGCATAAGGGAGGTAAAGGGCTGCTAAGTGTGGAGGAGACTGTAGAAGCAGAAGCACTAGGGCTAAAGGAATATGTAGAAGAGCAACCTGAGGGGTCCCTACTAGAGGTCACTAAGGAGTTGAAGAAGATAAGAACTGAGAGTGAAGGAAAGAAGATATACCAGAGTAGGATGGAATCAGAGAGACAAACAAGGTATAGGCAGAAGGCAATGCATGGAGAATAATGGAGGAACACAGAAAAGTGTGATAGAGAAGAGAGCAACAAGTGGTTAAAGAAGGCAGGACTGAAGAGAGAAACAGAAGCACTAATAATGGCAGCACAGGAGCAAGCAATAAGAACAAACTGGGTGAAGAAGCATATAGACAGAAGAGTAGAAGTAAGTGATAAGTGTAGGCTGTGTAAGAAAGAGGCGGAGACAGTAGATCATCTGATAGCAGGGTGTGAGAAGTTGGCACAGAATGAGTATAAGTTCAGGCACGACAAGGTGGGAAGAATGGTACACTGGAGTTTGAGCAGGCAGCATGGGTTAGAAGCAGGAGACAAGTGGTATGAGCACAAGCCACAGGGCGTCATAGAAAATGAGAAGGTTAAGATACTGTGGGATTTCAACATACAGACGAGCAAAGTGATAGAAGCACGGAGGCCAGACATAGTAGTGGTAGACAAAGAGAAAAGATTAGGAACAGTAATAGACATAGCAGTACCAAAGGACAGGAATGTAGAAAGCAAGGAGAAAGAGAAGATAGACAAGTACAGAGAGTTAGCAGAGGAAATAGAAAGGCTGTGGAAGTTAAAGAAAGTTGAAGTAGTCCCGGTAGTTGTAGGCGCACTAGGAGCAGTGAGTAAGAAGCATAAGAGATACTTGGAGGAGTTGGGAGTACCAAAGTGGGGAGGAGCAGTAGCATTGTTAGGAACAGCTAGAGTCCTGAGGAAAGCTCTCAGACTCCCTGGGAACTGGTGAGTTCCCTGAGCTGTTAGGGATACCAGCATGAAGCTGTGAAATGCAAGGATAATTTCTATTCTGAAGAGTGGACAGTGTTTATAAAAATGTGAGTTTTTATTTTACAGACATTAATTATTGCTTAAAATCAATTCTCATTTAAGTACTTCCCAAAAGAAATTCAGTTAATTATCAGGAGTAATGAATTGCTTGCATTTAAAATCTAAACATGTGAAAAATGTAAACTAATTTCCACAAGCATGTAGTGAAGGAAATTGAATTTACCCACAATTCAAGGAATGTTAGTTGAAATAAATTGAATAGCGTGCACAAATTAACTGTTGAGTAGGCACATAACAATTGGCATTAGTACAAATAAAAAAAGTAAACATTTTATTGCGTGCGCTGATGATAGGGATATATTCCGTGAATACCCAAGTAATAATAACATTGGTAGAATTGTGCAAAAGATGAACATTGACATAAAGCAAAAATTCACATCATTGAGTTAAACACACACAAAATAGCGCATTGGGTGCTGACGTTGACATTTTGGTATTCCATATGGCAACCCTAATTAAGAATGGTTTTCATTACTGAGAATCAGACACTGGAAATAAATAATTTTATTGAAATAATTTCAAGAATATGTAGAAGAGCACCCTAAGGGGTCATTACTAGAGGTCACTAAGGAGTTAAAGAAGATAAGAACTGGGAGTGAAGATATACCAGAGTAGGATGGAATCAGGAGACAAACAAGGTATAGGCAGAAGGCAATGCATAA
>CABFPE010001628.1:15981-26386 GCA_900660155.1 Hofstenia miamia
CAGGCAAGAAGAAGAAGTAATCACAACTGTAAGGCTGAAGGAGGCTCTAAAGAAGATGAAGAACTGGAAGGCGCCAGGCAGAGATGAGGTACATGGGTATTGGCTGAAGAAGTTCACAAGTGTTCATGAGAGACTAGCAGTAGCATTTGAGAAATGAGTGGTGAGTATGTGTCCAGAGTGGATGGTAGTTGGAAGGACATTTCTGATACAGAAGAACCCAAAGAAAGGCAGTGAGGCAATCAACTTCAGGCCAATAACATGTCTGCCAACAACTTGGAAATTGCTAACTTCAGTGATTTCAAGTAGGCTGGCATGTTACTTAGAACAGAATAGGTTGATCCCAGAAGAGCAGAAGGGATTTAGGAAAAAGACGAGAGGATGCAAAGATCATTTGTTAATAGACCAGGCAGTAGTGGAGAATTGTAGAAGAAGGAAGACAAACTTAGCAATGGCATGGATAGACCACAGGAAGGCGTAAGGCAGCATTTCACATAGGTGGGTATTGAGGACGCTAGAGGCCAATGGAGTTTCACGGAAATGGGTTGAGTTTCTAGAGAGGGAGATGGCAAAGTGGCAGACTGAGATAGATGGGCATAGGTTGAGGTTTAGGCGAGGCATATTCCAGGGAGACAGCTTAGCACCACTACTGTTTGTAGTTAGCTTAATCCCTATCACAGAAAAGTTAAAGGAGACAGGCATAGGGTATAAGATGGAGAAGAATGGTAGAGAAGTAAGTCACCTGTGGTACATGGACGACCTGAAGATGTATGCTAGTTCAAGGAAGATGTTGCAGAAGCAAGTGGAGACATTGGAGAAGGCAAGCAGAGATTCAGGGTTGGAGTTTGGATTAGGAAAGTGTGCAGCAGTGACAATGACCAGAGGCAAGTGTGTGGATGGGGAGGGCTTGAGGACAAGCAGTGGGGATAAGATTGAGGAAGTCAAGGAGGGGTACAAGTACTTAGGAGTAATAGAGAAGGACAGAACAGATCACATGGAAATGAAGATGAGGCTAAGGAAAGAGTACAAGAGGAGAGTAAGGAAGGTACTACAGAAGTCAGCATTGAATGGGCAGAACAGCATAAAGGCAATTAATACGTGGGCAATACCAGTGTTGAGATATTCGGCAGGAATAGTTAGGTGGAATAAGAATGAACTGAGGGAATTAGACAGGGAGACAAGGAAGATACTAGCAGCAGAGAGAGCATTCAACCTCAATGGAGATGTAGATAGGCTGTACATGACAAGGCACAAGGGAGGTAAAGGGCTGCTAAGTGTGGAGGAGACTGTAGAAGCAGAAGCACTAGGGCTAAAGGAATATGTAGAAAAGCAACCTAAGGGATCACTACTCGAGATCACTAAGGAGTTAAGGAAGATAAGAGCTGACAGTGAAGGAAAGAAGGTATACCAGAGTAGGATGGAATCAGAGAGACAGACAAGGTATAGGCAGAAGGCAATGCATGGAGAATACTGGAGGAACACAGAAAAGTGTGACAGAGAAAGAGCAACAAGTGGTTAAAGAGAGCAGGACTTAAGAGAGAAACAGAAGCACTGATAATGGCAGCACAGGAGCAAGCAATAAGAACAAACTGGGTGAAGAAGCATATAGACAGAAGAGTAGAAGTAAGTGATAAGTGTAGGCTATGTAAGAAAGAGGCGGAGACAGTAGATCATCTGATAGCAGGATGTGAGAAGTTGGCACAGAATGAGTATAAGTTCAGGCATGACAAGGTGGGAAGAATGGTACATTGGAGTTTGAGCAGGCAGCATGGGTTAGAAGCAGGAGACAAGTGGTATGAGCACATGCAACAGGGAGTCATAGAGAATGATAAGGTTAAGATACTGTGGGACTTCAACATACAGACAAGCAAGGTGATAGAAGCAAGGAGGCCAGACATAGTAGTAGTGGTCAAAGAGAAAAGATTGGGAGCAGTGATAGACATAGCAGTACCAAAGGACAGAAAAATACGTGGGCAATACCAGTGTTGAGATATTCAGCAGGAATAGTTAGGTGGAATAAGAATGAACTGAGGGAATTAGACAGGGAGACAAGGAAGATACTAGCAGCAGAGAGAGCATTCAACCTCAATGGAGATGTAGATAGGCTGTACATGGCAAGGCATAAGGGAGGGAAAGGGCTGCTAAGTGTGGAGGAGACTGTAGAAGCAGAAGCACTAGGGCTAAAGGAATATGTAGAAGAGCAACCTAAGGGGTCCCTACTAGAGGTCACTAAGGAGTTAAAGAAGATAAGAACTGAGAGTGAAGGAAAGAAGATATACCAGAGTAGGATGGAATCAGAGAGACAAACAAGGTATAGGCAGAAGGCAATGCATGGAGAATACTGGAGGAACACAGAAAAGTGTGATAGAGAAGAGAGCAACAAGTGGTTAAAGAAGGCAGGACTGAAGAGAGAAACAGAAGCACTAATAATGGCAGCACAGGAGCAAGCAATAAGAACAAACTGGGTGAAGAAGCATATAGACAGAAGAGTAGAAGTAAGTGATAAGTGTAGGCTATGTAAGAAAGAGAGACAGTAGATCATCTGATAGCAGGATGTGAGAAGTTGGCGCAGAATGAGTATAAGTTCAGGTCTGACAAGTTAGGAAAAATGGTACATTGGAGCTTGAGCAGGCAGCATGGGTTAGAAGCAGGAGACAAGTGGTATGAGCACAAGCCACAGGGCGTCATAGAGAATGAGAATGTTAAGATACTGTGGGATTTCAACATACAGACGAGCAAAGTGATAGAAGCACGGAGGCCAGACATAGTAGTGGTAGACAAAGAGAAAAGATTAGGAACAGTAATAGACATAGCAGTACCAAAGGACAGGAATGTAGAAAGCAAGGAGAAAGAGAAGATAGACAAGTACAGAGAGTTAGCAGAGGAAATAGAAAGGCTGTGGAAGTTAAAGAAGGTTGAAGTAGTCCCGGTAGTAGTAGGAGCACTAGGAGCAGTGAGTAAGAAGCATAAGAGATACTTGGAGCAGTTGGGAGTACCAAAGTGGGGAGGAGCAGTAGCACAGAAGGCAGCATTGTTAGGAACAGCTAGAGTTCTGAAGAAAGCTCTCAGACTCCCTGGGAACTGGTGAGTTTCCCGAGCTGAGAGGGATACCAACATGAAGCTGTGAGATGCAAGAATAATAATAATAATAATAATAATTATTATTATTATTACTTGAAGAGTTCAATGCTTGCGCTAAGTTTATGTTCAGCACAATAGCAAGCTACAACAATTTAGCAAATGACTACTTGGGAAGTAAAATATTGACATTTTTATAGTAACTGCTGTGAGCGATCATTAAATATTCTACTAGCAGGAGTTTTTTTACAAATATGTGCAGTTTATTTCGAGACTATATAAAAAGTAGTAATTCGAAAACTAATAGAGAACTCAATGATATCCCAAGCCACCACAGTATAGAGAAATGTCTGCTCTCTTTACGAAGCCATGAACTTTGACTCGTTTCAATGAAAATCTGGGGGCCTGTCTGTACAAAAGTTTAGTTCACTAATTCTTGTTCTTATGGACTAAATTTTTAAGATTAGGCGTGGCAATGCCTTACTCAATCGATTTTTAAATATATATAGATTAACTTACTTTGCAACCTACATACACCACAAATCATAAGTATATGCATATATAGAAGCATCTATTAATTTGGTATCGTTTTTGGGTGATGAAAAACTGATCTGTTCGATTCCGACGAGAAAACGGAACTAGTAGAGACTGCGAATTTCGTGCTTTATGCTCTCTGGCTTGGCGTGTGTTTGAAAATTTGAATATTAAAGATACACAGCAATTTATGCCTACGAGATATTTAGTTATCCTCCAAACTCGTATATAAAACTATGCAGACTTAAAAATGTATAGATATAAAGACATCTTAATTGTTTGTTCGGGCTTAAAAAATTAAAAAATCAGGTTTATAATTAATTATCATTTAGCTATTATCGGCTTCTTTTAAGGTAATAAAATGCAATGACCTGTTAAACGACTATTTTCCAATTCATTGCTGCAAGAATAGATACAGTAATATTTCATTAATTATTATAGTCAAACATTACTCTCAAATCATTTGAGTATTTTTTATGTCAAACATTGAAAAGTCAAACTGTAGATCGTAGCTAATTTCAATGATGTATGCCAACTCTTGAGCAAACGAATTAATGATATCATCCGTGCGAATAGAGTCAATGATATCTTTCTCACATGAAAGTATGAGCAAAGCTGAATAAAAAGTCATTTGTAATGGTTGAGCATAACTGAGTTTCTACAAGTTTTACCTTCAACATTGCACTGACAATAGGGATTACAACCAGATACTTACTTGCAGTATTCAAAGTTTCAAATCCAAAGAGCTGAACAATAAGCCGATATGGTTGTAAAAATGTTTTAAACAAAAGTCTCTTGACGAGTCATCTTCGTCGGCAACATTGCTGTCTTCGCTGCTGTCAACATGTTGTTCTATTGATGGAATAGAGGGTATAACATCAGTCATGTCAACCAACTTGTGATTCACGGGGTAAGCTGTTTTGAAAGAATTTAACTCTCTGACGACTTCATCAGCATCTAAATTGTAATGGAGACAGAATGCCTCCACATCACATAAAATATAATCATTTGCATCAACTAATCATTCGGACCAAAAGGCCATCATATTTCTTGCTACAGCGAAGGTATTATTTGAGAATCGCCATTCTATTTCAACAACAGTCAAATCTATAGTGGGGATAAATGCATCCAGATAAAAAGGGCATCAGGTGATCAGCCTTCATGACCAACTGACCTATCAGCATACAATCTTTTTCGTTGGCAGGTTATACAATCTTTCGTTTGGAAGGTTATATCAATATTTTGCTTGGCAGCAAAGCTTCTGGCACTTTCAAGCGTGACATGAAAATATGTTCACTCATGACAAAAACTCAGGCTACATTTTAATACTTCTATTGAGTTAGCTGCAATTGCAAGGTCTACCAAAATATCTTGAGAGATTCGAGAAACAGGTCATGTTCAAATATGGATATCTTGAACAATGAAAATTGATAAAATTAAAGTAAAGTACTTCAATTGGTGAAGTAGACCACTAGCACCAACAAAAGTCTCTGCATTCGCACTTTCTGAGAGGTCGCTTAAGGCAGTTATTATTTCATCATACCTGCTTATAATGACCGCGATGGCATCTTTTACACTTCTCCAAGTTCTAGTTGGTTTACTGGTACGCTTTAATGTCTTCTTATATCTATGATGAGCCTGTGCCTTGACAAAAGCTTCCTGTTTTGCACGGCCACCAAAGTAAACGTAAAGCTCTTGGGTAATTCCAATGGCATTTTTAAGTAGAATGCAACTCTCTATCATGCACTCAATAACTAGATTTAAACGGTGTGCGTAACACCAATTGTACAAAGCTTTTGGAGACCTAACAGACAACTTGGCTTGAAGACCACTCATTTCACCTCTCATATCAGACGCACCATCGAAGCACTGAGAGATTAAGGATGACCACTCAATATCCCATTTTAAAAATATATCTACAATCTCATCCTCTACAACAGCAGCTGTTGATTGACCAGTTGTAAATACCTCAAAGAGCCTTTGTCGTGGCACAAGCATCCTACTAGTACTTGCATTTTCGATTACTCTGACTACTACAACCAAACCTCCTTCTTATTGACGTCTGTAGTTCTGTCAAAAATTCAAGAAAGCGCTGTTTGCTTTTCAATTGAATGTACCATGGTTTGCTGTACCAACAATTTCATAGAACGTAAGAGAGACTTTTGATTATTGTGAGACAAAAAATTTAACTCAGATTTGCAGGTCTTTTCATCAAGTTTACTAAGGTAGGCTGCTGCTGAGGCATCATATTTTGCCAGTACTTTAAATAGGTTCATGAATTTCCTTTCACTAGATTTGTGTCTGAGGAATGCCATATATTCCTTTGCTAAAAACTTCCCAACGTCTATCATAACATGAACAATCGCATGATTGTGATAAACTTGATCATTCCAGATATTACACAAATTTCCAAAAAAATCTTTAATCCAATTCTTGGATGACAATGTAACCTTAGCAATCTCTGAATTATGATGATCGACCGATTCTTCGTGTATTTCTATGTTATGCACAATTTTGTTAGAGTCACGGAATCCAGTTCTTGTCCACATATTTGAGGCACTAGGGCCGCCAAAGGCAATGCAATATACACAAAAAAGTGCCTCACGATTACAGCTTAGTGAAAGCACATATGAGGCATTTGAGTTCGGTCTGGTAGCTGCTTGTAGAACCAATTGGGTTTGACAACGACCTTATTATTCAATAACTTAATATCACATTTTGGATGAACGGGGAGTGAGATCATTATACTATCAATAACAGTACTATCCATTCGACAATCTATGAAATTTGCTGGATCCAAAGGGCCCTCAAAAACGGTATTTGCTAACACTAGACTAAGGAATTGCGGCTGGACACTAGTAGTCAATGCATCGGATATAGTGGAATTTTCTATTGATTCATCATTGTACGTGGATTGTGAAGAAACACTTGCAGATAGATGTAGCGGATCAGTAGATCTATTGGTAAAATCCAGTCCAACGACTAATTTTCACCATCGCATATGACACTTTCTGATTCTTTATTGGATGTATCAGTAGTTGTATCGGTAATATCCATTGTCTCTTCATTGCGTGTGAGAGGTAGCGGTTTGTTCACTACATGTTGATGATATATCAGTATTAGCCAGTGTATCAGAAATAACTATTGGTTGATTGATAGACGAGATCGTAATAATAATATCAGTTGACCCCAAACTACGATTGTATGGAATCCACGGGCCTGTGCTTCCAGTTCTGTATCGAATTGTCTTATGCTTGATTGGTATTTTACGAGCTGTTTTACTAGCATGCTTGGTCTTACAGAGCCATTTTTTATCTTCTACAGTTGGACTGCATTCTAGGCATTTGTATTTGTAATGCTTTTTATCCTCGCGCATAACCTAAAAGTAAAAATAATGTCATAGAAAAGGTTGGCTCGAAAAACTCGAGATCAAAAATGTATTTTTATTGAAAAATCACTTCGTTAGTTAGATCTTGTCGATCGAAATGTAATGATGCCATTTCAAACAGTTCAGCTCTAAACGCTTGCATTTCTATAGCGCACAGAGAGATACAGAGAAGCAGACAAATAGACAGACAGATGTGAGAAATATTAGTATAGATATGTACAAAACATTAAAATGTTCTTACTGGGTTCGGCTAAACTTCCCGACTCAAAATTTCTCCAAGAAACGTAGAGCTTTCCATTCAAAAAATCTGTCTCAACATAACATGACCTATAAAAGTTTGCCAACAGCTTGATAAAAATAATCCAAAAAGAATGATCATTTAACATTCATATAAAATACATAACCTTGATAGATCCGAACAATATTTTTTTAACTTTGGACATGCAATTAGGTTTTATGGTTTTCACAGCAGTGTCAATAGCTTCATCCCCATCGAAATTGAGAGAACCACAGGCATACTGAATTAAATTACAGTTTGTTGTTTTGCTCATTTAATTAACATACATACTAAAGAAAAGCATGGTCCTAGGAAAGTGCCCTGAGAAGGAAGCCTACTACTAACTTCAGAGAAGATCTAGTTTAACACTAATTTCTTAATAATGGTTTGTAATATGAGAAAAAGATAAAGCTCTTACTATTTTTTAATGCAAATGCAATTATTTCTTAGTTAAGAATCGTAGTCAGGAATATGCGACTTTAAATCGGGTTCAGATGCAATACTTGAGGTTTGCTATTTTTTACTAATTTATTGGAAGTTTAGCTCAAATTACAATAAAAGGATTGCCAACATTACGTATTTCTCTATTTAAATAGAGATTACTATAGATTATATAATGTTTTATGTTCAAAGGAAATATATAAGCAAAGGGAAACCTTTGAGATTTTTCTTTGCAATTAACTTGGAATATCTTTAAAGGAATTTGCCATTTGACAATTCATAATTATAATAAAACTTTCAAACATAAAATATACTTAACATGATCTATAGCACATAAGAGTGAATTTTTCATATATATATACATATATATATATATATATATATATATATATATATATATATATATTCAGGGTAGTTTAAAAAAACCTGACCGTTTTAAATTAAGAATAGCTTCAAAAGTTCTAAACATTAATCTATTTTCTTTATGTTTTACAAACCGCAATAGATAGAAATTAACAAAAAACAAGCAAAATTTACATTTATTGATGATGTCTCAGTGGATAATGTGAAAAACTTTACGCTTTAAAAATGACATATGTCCATTGCGCGGCAGACATTTTTTTAGTTTTTTGATGAAGCTGTCGAACGTTCTTTCCAACATTGCCCTAGGTATAGAAATAATTTCTCTTCTAATAGGCTCGTTTAGTTCACTTACTGTACGAGGTTTGTTTGTGTACTCGTTTGATTTGAAGGTACCCTAAAGGAAACAATCACAAACACTGAGATGGTGCTGTTGGGAAACTTCGTTCTCAAATAGTCCATTGCATTATTGGCTGCATGCGAAGTTGTTCCATCTTGTTGGAACAAAATGCTTCTCAAGCTAGATGTTTCCTTTTAAGTTCAGGGATCAAGAAATCATTCAACATTCTCTGATAACGCTCACTGTTAACTGTAACAGTTCGTCCATTTTCTTTAAACAGAATAGCCCGATGACACATGTTTTGGTTACTCCACACCACACAGTAATTTTTGCACTGTGCAAGAGGATTAGAATCCGACCAATAACCAAAATTTTGTTTGACGAACCCATCGAGATGAAAATGACCCTCATCACTAATCACAAGAATTGTGTTGTCATCCAATAAGTCAAACATTTGTTCTGAAAATGGTTTCCGATTTTCATAGTCATGAGGCTGAATTTTGCGAACAATGGAAATTGTATGTGGATGGAAGTGCAGTTCGTAGCGCAAAATTCTTTTCACTGTGCTTTTAGACAAATGAAAAGCAGCAGCTTGCTTAGTGACAGATCGCCGTGGGCTACTTGTAACCGCTTCACTCCATCATGCAACGTTCTCCGGCGTTCTGGCAGATCTTGGACGTCCTGTAGCTATACGTTTAAGTGCTGAACCATTTGCCCTGAAGCTATACATATATAGCAAAATTGTGTTTTGTGATAGAATTCTTTCTCTTGGTGGCGCTTGAAACGCCTACAAAACTCAATTTTGGTAGCAACACAAGAATCGCCACTCTTAATGTATGTCTCAGCAACGAACATACGATGCTCACTTGACCATGACTCCATTGCAACTGACACTTCCATCCCTAAGGTATCGCATACGCTAATTCCCAAAGCCCTCGTATTTACGCACATTCAGCTGTAGCTAAAGAAAACCGTCAGGTTCTGAAATATATATATATATATATATCTGCTTTATGACGTCAAGAGGACGTTCTATTTAATGGGCTAGAGTAGAGATTTGGGTGGGCTACAGCCCGCTTGTTAACTCGCCCCTGGTATATGTTACATAAAAAAATTTATCATTTTTACCCTTGCATTTCCATCACAACCCCTTGTGCTTTATCTAGTTTTTCTTGAATTTCAGCATTTTCCTCTTCTAACGACTTGCCTTTCTCTATAGCTTCACTTAGGTTTTGAGTTACTTCATCCATGCGATTGTTTAGAGATTCAGTTTCATGTTTAAGCTCCGATAGTGTGTGGTCTCTTTCCAATAAAGCGACTTCCTGACTCTAAACTACAAGGTTTCACACGATTTCAATTCAAATTGAAATTTGGAAAGACGCTGTAATCAAATTTGCGCAGTGATCACATTTATTACGATGTTTCATTCTTTTTGTTTATAAAGTTAAGGAGTTATTTATGTTTAATCTTGGAAACTTATAAAAATGTATTGTAAAATATATGATTTGTTATTTACTACATTAAGTTGTTTATTTCTAAAGCAGGATGTCAACCTGTTAATACAGATTTATAATAATAACAAAAATTTTTACACTACTATAATAGCAACTTGTGAATTTTGTAAATGAAAAATGATCTTAAGAATAATTTTAGTAAAAAGTTGATCAGAAATCATTATGTATAACTTAAGTGTTGCAAGCTTGTCATTTAAATAAACTTACAACGTAAATACTAACAAAATGTACGTCAAATTTAAGAGCCTAAAATAGTGGACAATAGGATATAATAATAATAATACTACTAATAATAATAATACAAGGAAGATACTAGCAGCAGAGAGAGCATTCAACCTCAATGGAGATGTAGATAGGCTGTACATGGCAAGGCATAAGGGAGGGAAAGGGCTGCTAAGTGTGGAGGAGACTGTAGAAGCAGAAGCACTAGGGCTAAAGGAATATGTAGAAGAGCAACCTAAGGGGTCCCTACTAGA
>CABFPE010001629.1:0-26382 GCA_900660155.1 Hofstenia miamia
GGTCAAAGCAGTTTTTTTAAAATGGAAGTTCAATATTTTAATGAAACACAAATGCACCAAGATCGCAGAATCAATTTATATTAAGGAAGAAAAACCTAATTTAAATACTAAATGTCATCAAACTCTTCACTTGTTTTAGTTAAATTAATTAATGATTTGTAAACTTATATTTTACCCCCAAATAATTTTTGTATTTTGACTAACGATGGTACAGTAAGTACCGAAAGTACTCTCAAATAAAATTTTCGTTGTTTTTCATAAAATGATAAAGAAGCTTAGTATTCAAAAATATATACATATATACATGTATCTATAAATATCTTAGGTGTAGTTAATTGTAAATATATTTCTTTCCAAATTTGTTTGATAAAGATATTAAATCGAAAATTGCATATATTTCTGGTGCTGTTTTACAAGCAACGCCAACCTTCCAAAACATTTGTTAAATCTAGAGACTTGTTTAAATTAAATAAAAATTGCCGCAAATAGCTTTAGATGACCTAAAATATCAAGAACGCACGTGATAGGTAAGTTTAGTATCAATAGTGGAAATGGAGTGCGCATTAGTTGTTTTGGAAGCTTAGTATTCAAAAAAAGATATATATATGTATAAATATCTTAGGTGTAGTTAATTGTAAATATATTTCTTTCCAAATTTGTTTGATAAAGATATTAAATCGAAAATTGCATATATTTCTGGTGCTGTTTTACATGCAACGCCAACCTTCCAAAACATTTGTTAAATCTAGAGACTTGTTTAAATTAAATAAAAATTGCCGCAAATAGCTTTAGATGACCTAAAATATCAAGAACGCACGTGATAGGTAAGCTTAGTATCAATAATGGAAATGGAGTGCGCATTAGTTGTTGTGGAAGAATAATTACAAACAATGATAGTGCTTGGAAACGTGAAACAATCAATGATAAAGTTTGATATTATACATTTATATATACTATATATTACGCCACTACAATTTTTTCGCATATAGATAGATCTTTGCAGCAATTGCACATTAGAAAACAATATTTGTGAAATTTTTTTTCAAAATTACAAAATTGAATAAATTATTACATAGTTCAAGTGTCTCGCTCATTTTAACTTTATTGAATCAGTTTTAAATAAATTTCATTTTTAGCGAATGAAATTTAGAGTGTGTTTTATGTTCTTTAATTATAACAATGCAATAAAATGAAAATAGTGTAAACTAAGTTCATTCATATATTGTAAACTATAGAATTTCCATTGTGCATTGTGTATTTCTATTGAATTATCAAATATTGTGTTTCTCTAGTAGTTATTTCCAAGAAAAATATAATGGAAAAGAATGTGTTTTGATAGTCAGGCAAGGAATGTCAGTAAAATAAATGATGCATACACTTTAGCAACCCTTAATGAACGTAGGGTTCAGTTATGGGGAATCGAAATTTTTACTTCACTTGGTCTTAAATCAGGTTATTGAAAGGTTATATGAGTATAATGATATTGAGAAAACAGCATTTTCAACAAGTCCTGAATTTGGATTGTTTGAATTTTTAGTAAGCCATTTTGACTATGAAATGCGTCCAGAATGCTTTACATACAAA
This sequence comes from Hofstenia miamia, assembly GCA_900660155.1. Classification (NCBI taxonomy): domain Eukaryota; kingdom Metazoa; phylum Xenacoelomorpha; order Acoela; family Hofsteniidae; genus Hofstenia; species Hofstenia miamia. The sequence goes on from CABFPE010001629.1 coordinate 1,585, forward strand.
TTACAATTTCCTAGATAACGGAATAATGTATTTTAGTGTTTTTATCATGTCTTAAAAAAATGTTTTTTCATTTCATCATGAAAAAGGGTTTGAGACAAAGGTACTAAGAAAAAACGTATTTTTGCAATACTGTCTTACGAAATAAACACTAGCATTCCAGTTCAAAGCAATAATTATTACTGAACGAAATTTCGTTTGAGTTCAATAATTCAAATGTATAAAGTAAATTCTAGCAGGAATGAATGAATACAATGGGTAATAAATGCAGGGTTGAAATGTGAATGTCTGCTAACTTTTTAAGAGTTAGTGAAAAATAGACTACTCAATCTCTTGCGGATTTCTGATGAAAGAATGATGTATATCCAAGGGTTAATCGCACTCATTAGTAGGAAGTAGTCCTCAGACGTACGAAATACATATTTATCAAACTGACTCAAAGCAAACAAACCAAATTTATTGTACTTTTCATCAGTGCTCCAAGGCAAAATCGCATGATTAACGGATTTTGATATGTAAGAATCCCGCAACCAATAAGCTCTCATAAGAATGATCTTATGATAAAATAGTGGAGACATAAATACGAGATACAGGACATTGCTAGTCAAACAAATGAACGAGAATCTCATGCATCTCTTTGCCAAAATTGATTTCTCTCTTTTTTTCTTGCTCGAGTATATGACAAGGACATACAGTAATGATTGAATAGATACGGGGAGCAGAATAAAGGAAAATATTTCTGAGATTCGGTTAATCAAGTTGTAGACGTTGTTGAAGATTAAACTCTCATACCAGGAATTTTCAACTAGAAATTTATTAATTTCGTAAGATCTTAAGAATCCAAATGAACAATGAAGATTGAAATCATGTATTGCGTAAGGATATAGAGTTGAAACAAATTCCCATGTTGATTGGTAGCTGAACCATATTGCTAATGCAATTGAAGAACTGTTGAGAACAAAAAGGAAGCAAATCCTATTTCTTACGGAAAGAAGTGATTGTGCTTTTACTGGAAACTTAGTCATTATGAATCTCTCAAGAGCCACTCCAACAAGATTCCATTGTGAAGTGCATAAATTTATTATTCTCAGACTTGTAACGTAATAGCATAGAGGGTAGAAATCTGGGGAAAGATTAAAGAAATTGGAAAATTCCTTTCTTCCATAAATCAATTTTCCCCAAAACAATTCAACTATTCGGAAACTCATTCGAAATATACACATAAACAAATCAACAACAGCGAGGTTTCCAATTAATAAGTAATTGTAATTACCCTTCTTGCATTTTACCAAGGAATAGATGATGATAGAGACATTTCCAAGAACGCCGAACACCATTCCACCTGAATTTAGAACACAAATTGTGAAATTAATTGCAGTATATGTTGTTTTGCTTAAATGTAAAAAAATATGTTTACTATTGTCATACAACTTTTCCCAATTTGGATTTTCACAAAGACTTCGCTTTCCATAAATTGAAAGTTCGATCTTCAAATTATCTGGAATTACTTTATTCAAGCGAAATTGTTCAACATTGTATAGATATCGCTCTTTTCCTGTAATACGAGAATCCTTCAATTGCCTGAATAGAGTTAGACGGACATTATTAAGAATGTATTGGATTTGAGCATCATTATACTTAAACTTTTTGCAGAACTTTGGAAATAAATCCCGCTCACTGCAGTAGCGTTCATCATTGAAATCATTTCTAACATAGCAATCGTCTTCCCCATTGCACAGCATTTCCTTTGAGAAACATAAACCAAAATCGCATTTAAACTCTGGACATTGGCAATTACTTTCGTCTGACAAGTCTTTGAATGAGCCACTAGGATCACAATCATAAAACCCATTACAAACTTTGTCTTTTGACAAGCAAATCTCGGTTAATTCACAAATGAAATCATTGCAGTCTTTGCAATACATCGTCTTTTCATCTTCTCCATTTTTGCAATCAATCACCCCGTTGCAATACGCTGTTTTCTTGATGCATTTAAGTGGTTCTGAACAGAGATGTTCATCCGCACTGCATTCAACTAAAAAAAGAAAAAATTATTTTAATATATAACCCTGAGAAATTTTTAGATGCTAATAGTTCATGATATAATAAAGATAACTTAAAACAACACTGGATAGCCAATCGTATATTCTTTCATTTTCAACTTTGATTTACGCCCGGTTGGGAACACATCCAGGCATGATGGAACTATATTGGTCATTTATAGAACACAAATAAGCTGAATTTAGCTCTTGCTGTCATGAGCCTGGACATTACATCGCTTTACTATCTTATCACTAGGTGATGTAAGAATTTTTTAAATTTTTTTTCCGAAAATCTGAATTTCTTTTGAAATATGGAATAATTTAAATCACAAGCGTTTATCATGACAAAAGAACACTTCTCCTTAGATCAGCGTTGGAATCGGGCCTGACTCAGGTCTAGGCCATGATAATATATTTAGAACATAGCCCAGCCCTGGTCGGTTGTTTTCTACAATTTTGGCATGGGTCATTTATGTTTTGTATGTTTTTATCAAAATCAAGTGAGAAAGGTTTTCTGAGGAATATTGTGAAACTCGATTTTTTCATAGAAACCACGCAGCTCATAAATGGCTAACTCTGAACTGCTTATTCATCAAAAAGGATATAGAGTTATCTGAGAATTCTTAAATGCCATCTATCGTCAAAAATAAGAACTTTCCCAAATCTGGTCATCAGCAGAAATCGGATAATAGTTTTAGCAATTATAAACAACTATTTTCAACTATTTTGGCAATTTAAATTTTATATTAACTATATGGCCACTCTATTGGAAAATATGTGTGTTGTGGAACATATAATGCTTCATTTGCAAGCGTTGGCACTTTGATTATCAACTAGGGTAGGGCCCATGCCCAATCCGTAGCCCGTACCCATAAAAATAGGCCCGTGGGTTCGTCCGTGCCCGTATTCTAAGCCCGTTATGCCTGTAGCTAAGTGAAAATATTTGTAACTATATCGTAAAAATGTTATAATTTGTGGGGATTTTAATCAATAATTTATTAATCAACAGTTTCAATCGCTAACGTATCAGCAAAATCTTGTTAACTTAGTAAAAGCTCAAACCCATGGTGACTCAATTATCGATTTGGTCTTAGTACAAGAAGACATCAAAGATGAGTATTTTAACGCTCGCATTCTACAACCTTTGGGAAGATCAAAACATTATATATATATATATATATATATATCATTTACACTATTCAAACATAAATTTGAAAAAAAAATTTTAAAGCAAATTTTTTTTTCAAAATATCAAAAAAATTAGCTAGAAAAAATAAATAGCAGAATATTCTATAATTGAATTAATAAATTGATGAATTGTTTATATGCGGATGATCAATAAATATAATTATTAACAGATCAATCACAAACCAAATTTATGTCAATATTAAAAATTCATTTTAAATTTAATAAAACATAGAATTAATCAATATTTGCATAATTTTTTTGTCTGGAAATATAAAATGTCAACGCAGTTAATTCCATGAAAAATGTAATCAAGCGATTTTAAAACATAATCTTGAAAAAAAAATATAGACATACTTATATAGGAAGTGGCGCTAAATATTATCTAATGACATTTTCATAAAATGTCCATATATTTAGCACCAAATATATATATATGGAAATTTCGATTATTAGTCAAAATATTATTTCAATTAAATCAGCAAGTCTTAGCTATATTATAAATTTATGTAAGAATAGTTCATGTTCTCGAAAATTTTCAATAGTTTATTTGCCCTGTTCTAAGCAAACAAATCACCACAAAGTTTTTTGCTTTTGTTGAAGGAAATAATTCTACTTTTATTTGCTTGAAAATATTGCATAATAATCTCATAGTTAGAATTAAATATTATTTAAATTTTGATATTGAGTAGGCCTTCCTAACATTTAAAATATTTGGGAATTGAAATTTAAAGATAAAATTTTAGTAATGTTCAGACATAATGTATAGTGAATTGAAAATTTTTGACAGCTGATTGTAAACAAAATATTATCTCTCTTAGCAAGTGAATTTTAGAGTATAGACATGATGTTGGATTGAGTAAGCAATAATGTGATCAAAACAGAAATTAAATTAGAGAGAGAGAGAGGGAAAGTGGGAGAGTTTCAAACTGCAATTTTCACCATAACTTTATGATAAATTCAAATAAATTTTAATTATAACAAGATAGTGGATACTTACATTCTTTACAAATGGATTCATCTGACCCATCAAGGCAATCAATCATTCCATCACACACATCCACCTAAAGCATTTTAGGACATACACACATACTAAGTACTAAATAGAAATCAAATATTGAATATGTTGTGCAATTTGGGTTTTTGAAAAAATAATACAATAAATGTTCAATGTCCAAGTTCATGTGATCATGAAGAAATAAGGGTATCCCATAGATGAATTATTTTACCCAATTGAGAGAATTAGTGTGTGGCTGTTGATACTGCCATATATAGCAGTTTATAGTACTATATGGAACAATTTTTCATATTAAACTATTAAGAAGACTGCCCATACAGTACATAACCAGCCCATAATAGTGAAGATGTAAATATATTAATGGATATGTAACATATAAATTTCTGCTTAAAAGATGGCAACTACCTTTTATGAAACCCTTCAGGGTTAGATCAATAAGAATTATTTTTGCCTACTGGGTAAAAATTTGGATTCTAGAAAGTTCTTGTTTTGAATTCATCTGTTTGAATAAAATTAGATTAATAATATCTAGAATTAGGCGTAATGTTGAACTTGATTTGTTTTGATTATTAGGCCGACATTTCTATGAGGCAGATTGAATTAAATTTTCATATTTACGTTCATCATTTGTATGCTGGGTAAAACAAGGGTCATAATAGTGTCTCTTGTGGTATTCCTCTGCTAACTTAAAATCAGATTAATTTTAACTATAATTGGAAATAATTCCCTGTAATGGTTGCGCTTAATCAATCAAAATTTTATAATTACTTATACGGTGATTAATTTAATTGTCAAATTCATTAGTTTTTGACATTTTAGATAAACTGGTCATTTTAAGTCTATTCCAAATAAATATTTTCGATATGCTTACAGAAATTTTTAATCAAATATAAAATTAATTAAATTTTTAAATACTTTGTTGGTATAAGAACGGATATTTCCTTTTTATACTATGGATAAACCAAAGTTTAGATCAAAATACATATTTGAATGCAACATATCTTTGTAGATACCGAAATTCATTTGTGGTTTAATTGGCAAACTAATTTCTAATAGTTTAATCAAAAAGTAAGGAAACATATTCAAAAGGAAGCAGCTCTAATTAGGAGTTTATTGCCTGACTTGAAATTAATTAAAAAACTTTCAAGCAATTAAAATCTACACGATTCAAATTTGTATTGAGTTTCTTTCTAGCTAGATTTGTATGCCTTTTTCTCAGGTATTCCGATAAATTATCAAATTGGAATTGTTAATCTGAGTACCTTGTTTACCTAGTCGATGTAGCAGAAATGGATTTGGCAAATATGATTTAGTTTATAGAAAATAAACCATGCATCAACATAAACAAATACTGATTCATTCCACACAATTAAATATTAGGTTAACAAAGTCACAACAGTTTATAAAAGCGTAATTTTTTATTTTACATCATTGCTTGTCGTCTAAAATCATAGCGAAATTTTCCAAAATATATTGTTCAAAGTCGTTCTTAAGATTTAGGAGTCAATTATGGGAGTTAGAAATGCCAAATTGAGAAAGGCAGAATTAGATAAGGCAGTACTGTTAGAAACAACTAGCGCCTTGATGAATTGCTGAGGGATGACGGTTAGGGTTAGGGTTGGTGAGTTCCCTGAGCTGAGATTAACACCCCAACAACCCTGAAAATTGGTCACTTTTTTGGACAATACCCAACCCAATCCTAATGATATGTAGACCAGACCCAACCTGATATTTGATATTCCCAAGACCAATTAAAAAAGTAGAACTAAAAAATAAATTAGATAAAATGGTAGAACATATTATAATAGTAAGAAATCTACAGATCGGCCCCTAATCGTTTATGAAACTCCAAACCAATACCGATCTCTTACCACGACAAAAATTGATGGAGAACACTAAAATCTGAAAATCGCGTTTTATGGAGTACAAGCTGTTGCTTAAAGCAGTTTAGATTAGTTTCAACCAATAGTCGTTGTAAGCAAACAAAAACCTACATAACTAGCTAGTCGGCTATAGGAAATTTAATACTTTCTATCTATGCAATATTCTCAAATGCGACAAAATAACTACATGTAACAAACCGTTCAATCGTTCAATAATGCTTTAAAAACTATACAATAAGTACTATCAACTTTTTCGAATGACTTGATTTAAAGAGAAAACATTTCACCTGTCCCCTAACCAAAAAGCTGACCCAAAATGAAAGCAGGATCGACTCGTTTTTGCCAATTCGTTTTTCTAAAAGCACAAAAATCGACATTTTTGGGAATATCTTTCCATGACTTAGATTAGAAAGAAGGACCCAAAAAATATTTCTATAATTAGAATAAAAAAAGGAATAAATGCAGTCAATTGAAGATATTTGAGCCTGTTGTTATCATTCAATAAAGTAGAGTAAAATTTTCAACTTTGGGCAAGAAGGGTATCATAATGTAAATCTTATCTATTGTATATCAAATTAATAATTATTTAAGCAGCTTTATGAATATAGTCAATTTGCAGTTGTTCATAGCTCTACTGCCTGCAGTTGCAAATATGCAACCAAATCAGAAAAACTAGTGAAAAATTGTAACTCAATGATGGAATGTAATTTCTATGGCACCTTGATGTAGGTAAAAAAAGTATTTGCTTAAACATCTTTTCTGTGCTTGGGATAAAAGTTGAATGAAATCAATAGTCAGAAAACAAATTAAGATTTTACCTGATTAATACAAAGTTTACCATCATTGCATTTAAATAGAGTACTATCATCGCAGGGGCATTCGTATTCTCCTTCTATGTGTTGACAAATAAATTGGAAACCGTGTGTTTTTCTAGCATAGAGGCATGGTACACATCGCAAAACATCGCTGCACCAAAACGAATCAGCTGCTAAGCACTTTTCTCGGGCTTCAGGAACATGGGAACAATTGGCTTCATCTGAAATTGAAAAAGGACAGTCATACACAAAGTCACAAACTCTTGATTTTGGAATACAAATGTTCTCATCATCGCACTTATGGTGAGTTATTGGATTACATTCACAGGCCTTCAATATTTCCTCATATGTTGCTTCACACTTTGATATGTCTCTGCAAAAGCTTTTCTTTTCAATGCACTTGTTTGATCCAGGACATGGAAAATTGTAGTCACAATCACAGGTTTCATCAGAACCATCAAAGCAGTCGGAGAGAAGTTTAATTGTTTCAAAGGAACCTCCTGCGTATTTGTCACAAAAATGATGACTAGCTAAACAATCAAATGTACTCTTACATTGGAAATAGCCATCGTTGCAAGTGTCTGTGCAGTTTATCTCATCTGCTCTTGATTGGCAGTCAAAGATATGATCACAAACATATTCAGATGGTAAGCAGTAATTGTCTTCATCAGGACACAGGAATGTTGATTCATCACACCCACATTCGTCTACACTTGTGGCACCATATGCGATGCAATCTATAATGCCGTCACAAATTTTGCTTGGATGCAGACATTCGCCAGCAGAAAGGTTTCCAAGTTTGCACTGCAGCCAATTTTCAGGACACTCACAGCGTTCATCGTTTCCATACAAACAATCTCTCACAGCGTTACATTCTTTGGAATTCGGAAGGCATTTTCTTGAATCATAGCCATCGCGAAAGGAATAATCTGTGCAGTAGATTCCTGTACAGTTGTCATAGTCATCGCTTAGACAGCCGAGTTCATCTTTTCCAGTTTCATGACAGTCAACCCTTTTATCACAAACAAAAATTGCGTTAATGCATGTGAAATTATTACCGCAATCAAAAAATGGGAACGGGCAGTAATCTGGCTGAACTGCCTTTTGTAAAAGTAGAAGCAGTAGAACCTTCCACTCCAAAAACATTTCCTAACTAAAGTTCTACCAATAGCCTTGAACCAATCAAATTTTAACACATAATGTTTTTTTCAGTTAATAGAAACCAATATATCAAAGCATGTTATTTCTTTCGACGTTTTCTATATTTTATATAGAATTTTTACCAATTTGAACACATTTGAAAAAAAATATTTCACTTGGGGCTTCTTACTGCAGCAACTATAATTGCAAGTAAGCATTAAATATTCTTCATGTAAAGTAAGTAATTCATTTCCTTAATAGAAATGTGCATTCAGCAGTGGAATTTTGAAATCGATTGTTAAAATTTTTTATTATTACAGAAGGCTTTTAAAATAGTTTTTTGCTACTATCAAATGCATTGGGTTAGTCTGATTTTCCGCTTTTACGTAGGAAATTTCTGCTGATTTTCTAAAATATTTCTTTGAAATATTTGAGGTTTGAGCTTTTAAAATAAATATTTGGATTCAATTAGTTCTTCTTTAGAAGAAATCATTATAATTTGTGCTGAATGACACAGGCAAATTTATTAATATTATTTTTGCTAGTTTTTCCATTAAAATTGAAAGTTATGAAATACATTATGTTTTCTGTAAATCATTTTAACAGTATAATTAAATTCAGTAAGAATTGAAGTTTTGCCTTTTTATGGATTCACTGCTACATTGGCCAAAACACAATTTCCATCATATTTTATTAAATATAAGATTTGGAATGAATAGGAAGGAATAGGAAAAGATATAAGACTCAATACAGAATATAAAATAATATAAAAATTATTAAGAATTTAAGGAAATTACGTAATGAAGTAACATTAGAGCGTTTTTGCATTATTCTCTTTTGTAGTCTTATCACGCTTAAAATGCACTTAATACAGTGATTTATTATGGAAAAATTTAATTGATTAAATCCTATGCTAACACGAAAGCAGTTTTCAAGTCCAAAATAATGTCAAACTTCACTTAATTTCCATACGTCCTGCTTACCATTACTGCCAAAATAACAGACCAGATCAAAACTGGTAAATTTCGTACCTTCAATTACTTATTAGTGGACTGAAGAAAAATATTAATTGGCAAAAGGCAAAAATGAAAAAATGTTCACTGCTTTAAAAAACTAAAAAACACTCAAAGTCCTTCTTCTAATTTTTCAAAATCATCCCAGTCAGTGCAAAGCGTTTATAAATATGGAATGTTCATAACTTTTTTTCATGACATCTATTATATAATATTATGATAATGTAATCATTTTGCAAACTTTGCATTGTATGATCTCTTGATGAAAACATAAATTGAACAATTGTTGGAGGGTAGACATTGAATTAATTATTTCAACTATTAAGGATACGATAAAGATCGCAAAAATTTACTTAAAAATAAAGATTGATATTTTTGAGAATCTTTTGATTTGAATTTTACAAAAGCTGTGATATTAACACAAATTTAGCAGAGCAACCTTAAGTTTGTATACATTATCGATTTTTCTAGGAGAAGTTACAAAATGAAGTGAATGATAACTTAAGTTTAACCCGCATTATTATTTGAAGTCTTCCTGAAAAAAACGTTTCGAACTAATACTATATATCATGACAATGATCAGGAGACAACAATAATTATACTTTTAAGTTTTGATATCAATGAGGTCAAAAATGTTTTCAGGATATGGAAATTCAAACTTAATAGTACTCAGACAAGATTATTTGATGTTGGTACTAGCTGGAATACATGAGGTATTCTTAGCAATTCTCTTAAGAGATTTATTGTTATCGCATTATAGAACTTATTTAATGCAGTATTCATAAAAAAACAAAGGATCTGAACAAATGTTTTTTTCCAGAATTTCACTCCAATAAATTTTGTATGACGAGTTTTCATTTTATTACTATATATATATATATATATATATATATATTCAGGGATATTTAAGATACATAAAGAAAACCAAAGTTATATTATCACTATATAGACTACTGTCTAGAAGTATTTTTAGGCATAACGATAAAAGTTTTCAAAGCCCACTATTAGAGTATAATGTACCGAAAAGCTACTAATACTGACCTATATGCTCTATTCCAATCATACTGCGACTTCAAATATAAAGCAAATACAATACAGTGCTTGATAGATCTAAGTATACGATTTCTCTTTAAATTATAAGAAGTTAACTGATTCAATATCAAACATTTATACAATCTTAGAGCAAAATGTTTATCCACAAACATTAAAAAAGAAATTCGTTGAGAAAGGATGAAGTATAGTACGTAACCAAGTAATAACAGATGTTCAGGAGCCAATATACTGCAAATTGCCTTATAATGAAGAAATAAAAAAAATTATAATAAAAAATAAAAACATAAATATATGATTTAAGTAAAAAGATCGAACAATACTAGCATCAAAGAAAAACCGCCATTTCTTAACTACTAAGATCCTATTAACAAAGATTTAGTTTCTTCAATTTCATATAAATACCAATGGGAAAAATGAAATCATTATTACATCAAAGAAACCAATGAACAAATTGAAAGCAGGATCAATGAATACCTAAGAGAGCATTTAGAAAGTGAAATATATTGGCATAGACCAATTAAATAACATTTCAAAATCATACACAAAATGACCCCAAATACTAAATATGCCAAACTTATGCTTATAAGATACAATCAACTATTTTATCACCATTTAATTTAGTAAGTGTAAAAAATTTTGTTCCCGCGTATTTGCAATAAGGATGGAAACCGGTTGCTAATATTAAATTGAGTACGTTAGTTTCTCGTGATATATCACATGATAATGATGTAAGGTAGAACAGGACTGAATGGTGGTTCCTTAGAAATGAGTAGCTAGGAAATAGTGGAGCCTTGAAATACATTCACCTAGCAGGGCGACGTGTAGGTCAAGGCAGTTTTTTTAAATCAAAGTTCAATATTTTCAAAATTTGGACATCAAAGACTTTTTTGGCTAATAACTTTCTTATTGTTGATAGTAACTGAGTACATCCTGTTGCATCGCAATTATAGAAGACAGTGGGAAAATCAAGGAGTCCAATTTTCCAGAATATTTTCCAAGACAGCAAAATATAGAGTGACTTGACTTCAGATGAAAGCTTTAGCCTTGACACAAAGATATTCTCAGATACATGAAAAGAAAGAATTTGACTTCTTTACTTAAAGCACAATCAAGAATGAGCAAGCTTCACTGTGCCCTTCTCTTTGATCCCATGATTTTGCCATATTTGCAAAGCTCACTCGTTTCTTTGGCACATTTGAATGCTAACTCAAAACAATCCCTGACAGGAAATGATCGTTTGGTCAATTGATACGTTTTGTCAAGTACTGAACTTGTACTGCAGTGAGAATGGTCTCCCTCCCAGCAGAAAGCCTGCTTGGATTCTCCAAGTGCCTAGGGGTGCAGGAAGAACCAGGAACCAAATAGTAGGTACAAGCATCTTCTAAACTCGCTGTTCCACTTCAGACCTCTTCCACACAGTAGATCAGAAACAAAATTTTGTAAAAAAAGTTAACAATGATAAAACTATGCAATTCTGATTCGGAAAAGCACGAGGTTAAAGAATATGAGCTCAAGAGAATTGATAAAATTCTGTCCTCTCTTCAAATTTAGAAAGATTTGAAAGGTGGATATTTTGGATCTCACATTGAACAAACAGTTATAGTGAAGTTTTTATCAGGCATCTCTAATATCGCAAACTTTATTTATGGTAGCTAAGACTCCATACAAAATCACTATTTATGAGTAGGATATGATGAATATTATTACTAAGATTAATAAATAAAATAAACATATTTTTATTCAAACTTCGGCCTCATCGAAAACATCTTGAATTTGCTAAAATTGATTTATATCTTTTCTTTAGGTTTTAGACAGGTTTGGAATGGATGAATAATTCCTTATTTGGTTTATCTGGCTATGCTAATTTATTCAAGAAATTTTATTAAGTGCAGTGGTGGATTTACCTAGTAGCAGATGTAGCACCTGCTACGGGCCCCACGCTTCACAGAGGCCCCACACCTGGCCAAAAAATTTGACATTCCATTATAAAAAAAGATTTTCCAACAGAGAATGTATTAAACATGAAAAAATAAAAATAGCTAAAAAAATAACTAATGTTAATTTAAGAATATCTTGACCTCCTTAAATGGAAAATAAATATAGCATTTTGTAACTTCCGTTTTTATTTGTTTTTAATTTCTTTGGAAATAAAGGTTTGTATTAGACTTTTTTATTTTTCTGTTGTCAGCATGTAGATAAGTAAATAAATTTCAATCGTTATCCTTACATCAAAGGAGACTGCTACAGGCCCCGCGCCATATTAATCCGGCACTGACTAAGTGATGTGGTGATTTTCTGTGTTTATCTTATTGCAATATAGACTACCAATATACATGGATTTTAACTTTTAATTATAGATACATGTACAATAAATGTGTCACAGTAGGCCCCAATGTTGTATGAGTGAAAACAATATTCCTTATTAACTTTTGATTATTAAATATGTTGGAAATTTTCAAGAAAGATATTAATTAACTCTTAAAAACTATTCATCCTCATGAAACTAAGATTGAATTCCGAATAGCATTCCAGTTTGTTTACCCTAGTATTCAAATCACTGTAGATGCAAACAATGTCTATGACAAAATTTAAATGTTTATTTAGACAAATGAAATTGGCAAAACTCAGACAAGTTAATATGGGCTTTCTTAGTTTCCAATTACATTTGGTGATATTGTTAACAAATAGATGCCTGATAATAATTTCAATGAATACAACCAGGTGCCTGATTGTCGAAATCTTAAGAAGAAAGCATCCTCCAGTTTTAATTTTTCTAAATTGCCAGAATGTACAAAATTTTATGATTTTTCTGATCCCATATTTGATTTCTCATGCTCTTCCATTTTAGAAAATGCATTGTTTTAGTATGATCAATATTGCTTTTTACTTTTGTTTCTTACCCACTGTGCCCACAGAAAGATTTAAAAAAAATGGATTCTTTTATGAAAAGTCACTAAAAATTAGTTTTTTATCACGATATTCACATTGAACATCTCAATTTCATATAGTGTTTAGATAGTTTTTGAGGGGGGGGCACCCTTGTAAATCCACGATTACATTTTTCAACATTTCATTTATAATTTATGTTTATGCAAAAATTATATGTAAAATGCCCATTTCATCCATTTAAATAGAGTCGATTTTGTCCAAATTGTTAAAAAAATTTCCAAACCTATTGTGAAATATGAAAATCCTCGGATATTAACACATCTATGGGTAAATGTGCTTGCCTGTTATGGAGACAGTTTGTGATAAAGATATTGCCATGTTTGACGTATATATAAATAGCTAAGCATTTTATTGGAAGATTTGATTTTTGTAAAATCTTTCAAATACTTCTCATGCTTACTGTTGAGATAAAAATGACAGTAACAACTAGCTTCAACTATTTTGCTTTCTGTCAGTAGTTCTTCAAGTCCCGTTCAGGCATTCCTGAACACTTCCGTGATCAGGTACAATTTAACCTTAATTTCATTAAACTTACTTTTACATAACAAACCAACTTGTCCATATTTTGAACAATCTTATCCAAGCCTGTTAAGAAATACTGAAAGGTTTTTACATGGATACATCTATGGGGTAAGGCCTGCCCCACACATGAAATTCATGCAGTGGAAGGTCGTATTCACTCTACCAAAGGCACTCATTTAAAGTTTGCACATGTTGCAAACTATCTATTACAGAAACACAGTATACACAATGTCAGTGTTGAAAAGTTTTGCAAATGAACCCCAATGGAGGATTGATTGGTATTGATAATTCGATGCTATACTTGCTTTTGAAATGGTCAAAATTGTTCAGAATACATGCAATTTACCATGATAGCTATGGTTTTGTTAAATTTGGAATTGGCAATGGATATCCGATATTTTACAGATTTTGGTGTAATTTACCAATTTTAGGCCATCTTCCATCTGTATTGTTTTGGCTCTACGTTAAATTTAGACATTGGAGGCTTTACAATTATTTTAACATCTAATGAGTGCTGATGAGATTAGATGCATTTCATTACTAAATCCCTCACTCTGCTTTCAATTTTATGGTGTACATGCCTTGGATGATATCCAACCAAGTTTTGGTTCAAGGCTAATTTTTTATTGAAAATGCAAATCCACCAATCACCTTGGTACACATTGGCTGTTGATTTTACGAGATGGCAATGGTGACTAAATTTTCAAAGATTCTCTTGCACATCCCTTAAAACATTATCCTGACATTGAACACTATTGTCACATCACCTATCCAGGATTTCACGTTTATGAGGGTGATAGAAAAACATGATTACAAGGAACATCTCTGATATGTGGTGCTTACTGTATATTTCATGCATTTTTATTTCTTAATAAAATACCAGAAGTGCTTGTGTTTACCAATTTACCATTTATTAATGACTTTTTATGTGATAATGGTCTTAATAAAATTATATAAAAGTTGTATTTGATAAAAAACGCATGTACAATTTAATAAAATACATAGACATTACATTACAAGTTCACTCATAGACAGGTGGTATACATAATGGTTATTGTAAAATTATTATCTGAAAAATTTTGGAAGCCTGGTGTATGTCGCCCAGATGGATTGAATGAATTTACAATGTATTTGGACAAGCAGATATATAATGCATGTGAGGTTGTGTTAATTAATTTTGGTTACCCATCAAAATTTCTTAATCTTAAACACCAGACATGGACTTTAAAGGATAAAGATGGAAACATAACCCGATTGGAAATTTATTCAGGGCATAAGCAAAGCTTTCATGAACTCTATGAATATATAAATTACATGTTAGACCCCTATGGTATTTCATTAAAATTTGGAATGTTTCACAATTTATTAATGGTAAAGATGATTCACAATATGAAATAGGCTTGGCCCAAGCTGGAAATCTACTAGACTTTTACAGAAATATATATTGAGAAACAGTAAAAATGGCCAATTACAACTGTGATATTTTTGGCAAAAATCATATTGTAATGATACACACAGACATTGTAGAACCTCGACATGTTGGTAGTACTTGTTTGCCTGTGTTGGATAAATGCCCCCTATTGCTAACATATAAAGAATAAATGAATACCATCCCTGTCATACACCATAAAAAACAAAATCTGATGTATAAACCAGTTTCAAAATCATATATCAACAGAATAACCATGAAATTTTGTACCAAGCAAGGCTATCTGGTGAGATTTGGTGGTACAGGACAATTGTATATCACACTTAATATTTGAACAAATGGAGAAAAAGCATAAAAAGTTAATGGTATTGTCAATTGGAAACTAATCATAATGCTTTTGCATTGATGTATTTTGTGAATAGTGCATAATAAATTGATTGTTCATTTTTTATTTCACTAGCAAAACATTAATTTCCATCACTTCACATGCCACATTATAAAATACATTTGTATTTTATCAATTTGGCAATAATTTCTTGTGTGAGGTAATAAAATTTTTGATTTTTAAACATATTTGTAAATAGTTTTCACTTTAACTTAATAAATATGCATGCTTTAAACTTGAGGACTCTCTTGATTGATGGGAAATGTATAGATTACCATGCAATTAATTGTTCTTGCAATGCTAGTATCTGACAGATGTGGAGAAGATGGATTGTGTCGCCCAGTGGGGTTGGGCGAATTTACTATGTATTTGAATGAACTGATTAATAATGCATGTGATATAGCAGTTATTGATATTGTGTACCCATCAAAATTTCTTAATCTTAAACACCAGTGGTGAGTTTTGCACAAAAAAGATGGAACCAAAATTTGTTTGTGGTTTTATTCAGGGCATAAGCAAAGCTTTGAGGACTTTTATAAAGATATAAACTCTATTCTTACACCTGAAAGTGTTTCAGTACAATTTAAATTGCTTGGTAGAAGCTTACAAGCAACAAACAAGTTGGAATATGAGGTGGATTTAGACCAGGCTGGTGAAATGTTAGGATTTTATGAAAAAATTTATTCAAATACAACAACTGATGCCAGCTATGAACACGACATATATGGTAGAAATCATGTTTTAATGGTACAATCTGATCTGATGTTGTAGAACCTCAATTTGTTGGTAGCAATCAATTACCCCTTTTGGATAAATCCCCATTGTTGTTAACACAATTTGCCAAACTGAGTACAATTCCAATAATACATCTCAGAAAGTGAAATCCAATGTATAAACCAGTGTCAAGATCATACATTGATAGAATAAACATAAGGTTTTGTAGTGAGCAAGGTCAAATAATAGAATTTACTGGGACTGGAAAGCTGTATATAATGCTGGATATTCACACAGAATGACGGGAAATCAAAAATTATTTCATTCGATGTTTGTAGCATTTGTGTAAACTCTAAAGTTCTAACTATACATTTGTGGTATTAATTAAATAAATCTATTGATATTATTTTTCTGACTTGCAAAATGTAATGCATTATTCAGTTTTTATGGAGATTGAGTCAAGGATGGTTGAATTTCTCCTACACAAGGTAAGTTATTTTTACATTTAAATAATATGATTAAGTGAAAATTGATTTCTTGCGCATGTTTAACGTCAATAAAAATTTTTGTTAAGGAAAATGCAGCATCTATTATTGGTATGTGTAAATAAAATAAATTACAAATGAAAAACATTACCAAAAACTAAAAAAGAAGCTCTGCTTTTCTTTCAACTCCATGACATTGGCTAACTTATATGGTGTTGGGAGAGAGAGAACATGTATTTTAACATTTCAAATAATGAAATTGTGTTTGATATATTTTACAACTAAGTTGATTTTGGTCAAACATCATAGAACTAATCTCAAAATTAAAAAAAAATGAGTTTATAAAATAAATTGTTTGGTTGAAAAAGATATTGACAAAAATATTTTAACTAAATTATTGAAAGAAAAATTATTTTTAAAAATTGACGTGTTGTTTTCAAAAAGTTTACATCACTCCGCCATTCCTTTGTTCTAATTTTCACATCATGTGGTTGAATAAATATGTTTTGCTTTTAAATTCAGAATGTAAGATGAATGATATGGGCTTGTGTTAAAACACTTTTAATGTTAAAATATCAACTTGTGAGTAATCAACTCAATGTTTTAACATTAGAGCAAACTTAACTAACCATTTCAAAAATACAACTCCACTGTTTTAGGAAATTAAAATTTTATGTTTATCATTGTTAATTATTTGCTTGTTAATTAACCCATACAATTCAAAATTTTGAAATTCGTACAAAGTTTTTGATGTTATGCAATCAGGTGTTTGATGATAAATGTAGACTTCATATCTCAAGAGCTAAGAATTGCGGCAATATTGACGTTGCTATTTGCTTATGCTAGGCTGATATTCCTTGTTATTTTATTATATATATATATATATATATATATATACCAGGTGTTTTAAAATGTTTAGTACAAGATTTTTGTTCATGTTTTAAGAACTAAACAGCATTAAATCAAGAAATTAGAGAATGAGATATTTGATAGATATTCAAATAGTTTAAAATTCTTTAAAATTTTTTAATACTGTTACTGAAAGTTTACGAGACAATGTATTCACTCGAAGAGCAAAGCATGTGCTGCGCTTGAGCTCTTGCCTACGAAAATTCCTGTGAAAGTCAGCGATTTTGGCATTGGGCCTTATCTCAAATACTTTGTTTATGCCAACAATAGACGCCACGAAACTCTGCATTCTTTGAGGTCAACAATTGAAGAGAAAATCAACGGAATTCCTTTCTGAATGTATCGAGATACCTTGAGAGATTTTGAGAAGAGGGTGCATCTGTGTCACGAATCAGGAGGAAATGTTTTCGAGTACCATTTCAAGTTAGTTTGAATTGCATTGTAAGCTTTTTATTCATTTTCAAATAGTAAATAATTATATATATTGTACTAAAGCTTTTGAAACACCCGGTATATATATATATATATATATAAAAAGCCATAGACACCTGATTTTGTAAGATGTGGATATTATAGTTTGCATAGGTGCTAAATTGGAAATTGAGAGGGCCAAGGTACTGTATTCCACCTCAGAACAGAAAATTAATAAAATATATAATATAATAACATATTAATTTTAAAAAATCAAAAATTTCTTCTTAATAATAAACTTATCATACTATTACAATGAAAATTATCACGACATTTAAAGAAATCCATAAAAGTTATAAAGTTCATAAAAAATGAAATATATGCATATTAAAACAATTAGTGGTATGTTTTTGTGCCAACCCTAGGTATTCCCATTCTGATTTTCACGAATTCCAAGGAAAAGTACTTCAGTCGCAAAATTTGCATCAAATTTTTAAGCATTTCCAAAGAACTACTAACAATAGCAACTAACAGTTAGAAGTAACAAGAAATTTTTAATACTAACCTATTACTCGTCACATGTACCATTATCATTTCACTAAGCTCATGATGGTCCGAATCCCGCTGAAATATCTTTTCTGAATGATAGAGAAGTTAATTATTTCCCCTTGCTGTGCCTTTAGTATTTTCTCCCAGCATCTGGGTATAAAGCGCTCTTAGATTCTAACATGGCTGCCAATTTGAATAACCCTGAAACCTGGTTCCTCAACGTATTTCTATTGTCACTCCTTCAATGTCTAAATCTACGAGCTGTAGTTACTCTCGTAGTTCAACCAATTTATATCTAACTTCCATGAGCTTCTCTGTTAATTTGCGTAAAATCATAGTTTCAATGCATTGCACATTTTATGTTTAAGGTCATAATATTATCCCTTTTTCGGGCGCTTTTTCCATTCCAATGCACTGACTAATAAATCCTTCGGTGACTCACAATTTTAGAAATATTTTTTCTTATAATATAGCTTACGTCTTCTATATTTTCATCACCAATTATAGAATTGCTTAATGCTTTGCTAGACTAAAAAGCTTTTTTGTTATTTCTCCCAATTAGTTGTTTATTAATTAACACATTCTATGCGGTTACCCATTTTACTTTTTGCATTTTGATGTTTGATGTTCAGAAAGCTTTTATTTCCTTTGATTTAAAAAATAAAGTAATCTTAGTATCGAGGGAATATAGGGTGTCAGCGCTCCTTCTTAAAACCTAAAATAAAAATTGAATATTATTCAGGATACTGCATATGAAGTAGAAACAAAAGTTAATTCATAAAGAATTTTCCAAACACATAATTTTCCAGAAATCTGCAAACCTGGCTGTTTCAGAAAGATTTTGTAATATTATTATTAAAAAAATAAGATTATAGTCCTTCAGTTTATTTAATAAAACATTTTCAAGAAAAATTGATAACATATTTCTGTAGTTTTTTTCTCCTCTATATTCGGTTTTTTGAATTTGCTAAACTTTCCTTTAAACAGAAAATAATCATTCTGAGAAAATCTAATAGATTTATTAAATCAAATATTTCAGATAAAGCAGTCCTCATGCATTTCAAAATATAAAGAATACCAATTTTGTCGATTTACAATTGAAGCCAACTTGAGATTATTTACAAAGTTTTAGAACATGAGAGTAGAAATTAAGAACAGCAAATGGCAGCAGAGAGAAATCACATTTGAATCGATCAAAGTTTTTAAAAATTTATTAATTCTCTAAAACGAGATTTGCATAGGGTAGAGGTGAGCGCCGCCGTCAGCTGAC
The DNA here is from genome assembly GCA_900660155.1 of Hofstenia miamia. Taxonomy (NCBI): domain Eukaryota; kingdom Metazoa; phylum Xenacoelomorpha; order Acoela; family Hofsteniidae; genus Hofstenia; species Hofstenia miamia. Next base: position 21,354 of record CABFPE010001629.1, read on the forward strand.
TACTATCGGCGGCGCACAACCGATAATGTCAGTGGCGGTGCAGCCGGCTGAGTGACTTCTACAGAAATGGATTAGACGGAATAATAATCAGAGTTGGTGTGCAATTGCACAATTGTGCAAAATCTGTGATGTTTCAGACTTGTGCAGATTTGTACAGAAGATCAATAGACTGCACAACTGCACTCTTGTGCAGCTGCAGATTACAAGTTTTGACCCTAAAGTAATACCTACCGCCAGTAGGGAAGAATACTCTATTCACTCAAAAAAGAGATGCCCCTCGTATTTAATTTGACCTAAAATTGTCAATAATTTGCCGATCTTTAGGCACAAAAATTCAATTTACTAATACCAATTTTTTTTTAACATATTTACACTTGGTTACTCGAAAATTCTTTTTGCGTGCTGTACACAGTAAATATTGTACATAATATTGAAATAAATATTGTACATAACTTAACAGGGCAATTGTTTGCTATTATAAGTATGTGCAGCAAACTAACAATTGTATTTGTAGTGTATTATCCATATAATTTCAAGCATTTTTATTTCCACCTACAACTGCAACTTTGACAAAACAATACCAGTTACTAAATAATCTTTCGGCAATATCAGATAATGGTGCAATAACCTTGCTAAATTTATAAATTGATTCCATGTTCGACAGTATGTTATTTCATGAATCACGCATCTCAGCAACTCATGCCGATCATCTATAACATATATATATATATATATATATATATATATATATATATTCATGAGATTGAAATGTATATTATAAAATACTTATAAGTTATATAAACTATTCTCTTTAGTTGAATGCAATTTACAGCAACATCTGTGCTCAGAACCGCTAAAATGCATTGAGAAATCTGCATATTGCGATGGTGTCTATGATTGTGAAAACGGAGAAGATGAAAAGGCGATGAATTGCAAGGAATGTAATGGTTTCATTTGTGAACAAACTAAAATTTGCATGCCAAATGAGAAAGTTTGTAATGGGTTATATGATTGCGATCCTAGTGGTTATTTCAGAGATTCGTAAGACGAAGCTGAGTGTACATGTCAGGAGTTTAAATGCCATCTAGGCTTATGTTTTTGAAGAGAAAAGTTTTGCAATGGGGAAGATGACTGCATTTTGAACAACGATTTAACAGATGAGCCCAACGTTCTCAATAACGTCCGTCTCTCTCTAATTAGAGAAATCAGTGATGCTCGTATTCAAGGCAAAGAACAATATTTATACAATGTCGGAAACTTTTGTTTAGATAAAGCAATTCCAATTAAGTTAAGACATCACTTTTCAACTTCTTCAAAACAAAACCTTTGTGAAAATCCAAACTGGGAAACTTTGTATGAAAATAGCAAACAACTTTTTCTTCATTTACATAAATTTACATATTTTGCAATTAATGTCACAATTTTAATTTTAAATACAAGTGGAAATGTATTTAGAATTCTTGGAAACATCTCTATCATCGTTTATTCCTCAGGGCAGTATAAAAAAAGTAATTACAGCTATATATTAATTGGAAATCTAGCGTTTGTTGATTTGTGTATATGCATATTTCGAATGAGTTTCAGAATAGTTGAATCATTTTGGGGGAAAATTGATTTATGGAAGAAAGGAATTTTCCAACTTCTATGATCTTTCCCCTGATTTCTACCCCATATGCTATTATGTGACCACCTTGAGAACAATCAATTTATGTAGTTCCCAATGGAATCTTGTTGGAGTAGCACTTGAAAGATGGATAATGACAACCTTTCCACATGCGGTAAGGTCACTTCTTACATTAAGAAATAGGCTATGCTTCCTATTTACTCTTAACTGCACTTCCATAGCTTTGTCATTTTGGTTCAGCTATCAATCTACTTGGGAATTCGTTTCCACAATATATCCCTACTCAATACATGATTTTAATCTTCACTGCACATACGGATTCTTAAGATCTTATCAGATTGATAAATTCCTAGTTGAGAATTCTTGGTATGACAGCCTCATCTTTAATAACCTCTACAATTTGATTAATCGAATTTCTGAAATATTTTGCTTTATTCTTCTGCCCGTACTTGCCCAATCAATACTCTACATTCTTGTAATTTATTCGAGCTTGAAGAAAAGCAAGAAGACAATGTTGATTAAAAAATGCATCAGATTCTCCTTTATTTGCTTAACTAGCAATGTTGTGTATCTTATATTCATGGCTCCATTCTTTTATCATAAGGTCAGTCTGATTAGAGCCTATTGGGTGCGAGATTCTTTCATGTCAAAATCAGTTAACCATGACATTCTTCCATGGAGTACTGATGAAAAGTATAATAAATTTGGTTTGTTTGCCTTGAATCAGTTTGATAAATATGTATTTCGCACATCTGAGGATTTCTTTCTTCTAATGAGTGCAATAAACCCTTGGATTTACATACTTCTTTCATCAAGTGTACGCAAAAATTTGAAAGACTTGGTAGCCAGCAAGTTTTAGCAAAATTTTACCGTCTACTTTCCATTATTATATTGGTAGCTGCTACATTCAACAACACTGCTATTTATTTCCCCTGCAATTTTTTCTAAAATTCACCTTTGAGTTTAATGCATAGTTATTGTTTATGTAATATGCATGTGACTGTTACAGGAATATAATTTCTTGTTATTAAATTTGTTACTGCTTATTTTTTTGGTATGGGGGAATTTTTGTTCTTACAATTAATTTATTGGCGTCCAACCTTGTGAAAATCAAGACGCCTGAGTTTGAAAAATATTTTATCTGAGCATGTAGAAGGGAATTAGTGTAAATTTTTAAATTTCCATGACTTGAATAAAAATGAATTTACTTAATATAGTTTAATAAAGCCAAAGGGCATGTTAAGCTTAAAGTGCAAGCATATAACGTTACTTTTCTCAACTATTTCCAAGAGAAACTCGTTTGCATAGATAAAAATGTAAATCTAAGCAGGCCCAATTAGAAAAATTATGTTCATTGAAAAACTGAATATTATCGATCATTAAATGCTATTCTCATGATGTCTAAGATTTTACTCAAATTTAATTGAATTAAATAAATTTATTGTGTTCTTAGCCAGTGGTATTGAAGTGAAGGCCTAAATGTACCTTTATAATATTCTTACGTTTTGGGAAACAAATAATTAAAATAAGACTGTCATTAAAATTTAAGGGAAACTATTTTACGCATATTTATTTATCTAATCAATATTATTTTGAAGCCATATATTTTTGCGTGCAAATTTCGGAGCCCCAATTTGACACTCAAGTTCACAAATTCATTTGAATTCTTACAATTACATCAAGTTTGTGCAAAGAAAAATATTAATAACCATAAAATTATTGGATTATTGCAGTTTTAAATAATACATTAAATAAACTTTTTAAGATCACTATTCATCAATTATATTCAAGAGGTCAAGAGAAGAATTATAGAAATTCAATTTCCATGTAGTGTTTATTATGAACATTGAGTTCAAAAAATCTTAGTCAAAAATAAGAACAATGTTTGAGTCTAAGAATTTGAATTCATTTTGAGGCCAATATTTTGGAATGACTCGCTTGCTGCGAGGACTAATTCTTGCTACTAGCATTCTGCAGTTATCGACAGTTAGCCCATGTGACCCGGATAGTATTTGAGCCGGCGACTTGGCGAGACCCTATATAATTGCAAAACAAATGATCCAGTGAACCGATATTGAAAAGATTTTTTAAAAATTTGAAACCCTACTTGCAAAATTTTGCTAAAAACATATTTGAAAAGTGAATGAAACGAGGTAGCACAAATTCCTTTTAAGTGCAATATTCTAACGTCTGTCATAATTTACAACATGAAATAAAAAGGCTATCAAAGTATGCTTTTATAAAGCAAAGATGTTTGTCAATATTTGACAGGTTTTTGTTCTTTCTATGCCAAATTAAACAGAAGCAACCAGTTTATGAAACTATGGGTCGTATTACACCTGAGAAACGTCACGAAATTCTTGATTTATTTTGTTCCGGTCAGAATACGTTTAAAATTGCCAAACAACTGTTTGTTTCTCCAACAGCAGTTCGCCATATCATTAAAAAGCACTTAAGTGGATTTCGAGTTGAGGACTTATCCCGAAAGGGTCGTTCTCCTATTCTGACGCCCAAAGAAAAACGAATCAAAGAAAACGCCCACTTTAACCACAAGGCCCGTTAGCGACTGATTTAGTCACTGTTATATTAGTAGACACTACAAAAAGAGTTTTACAAGATGCAGGCTCTTTGGCCGAATAGCAGCCAAAAAATCGCTTCTCAATTTGGCACATAAAAGAAAAAGATTAACATATTGCAAAGAGAGGTACATGTGGCGTTTTGTGAATTGGAGCAACCACATCTTCACAGATGAGTGCTTGTTGTCTGTAGGCGAGTGATTTAGGAAATACGTTCGTAGACCTCCAGGAACATGATTCCATAAGAAATTTACGAGCAAAACTACAAAATTTCCTACTTCTCAGATTGTTTGGGGGCTATACGAGCAGATGGCGTACGTGTCCTAGAGAGATTCCATGGAAACGTATTGTCGTATTTTGGATATTTCATTGCGAAATAGCCTTCAACCTGGGCTTGTGCTGTAGCAAGACAATGCACGGGTGCATAAATCACGTTTCACACTCAGTTACTTGGAGGACCACAACATTACGTACGTTGAGAACTGGCCTCCTCAAGATCCCGATCTCAACATTATTGAGAATTTATGGGATTTCCTCAAACAAAAAGTTCAGGAAAGGCACCAGAGAAATAGGGCAGTCGCGTAAGAAGAATGGGCAATTATTCCGGATGCTACAATAGTGAAGCTTTTCGAATCATTGCCGAAATGAATGGTTGAAGTTGTGCGGGTCAAGGGAAGTCATTCCGAGTACTAACTCAAACTTTTAGTTACATATGTGTATGTTTTGTTGCTATTTTGGTATTATAACAAACTATTCTTATTTTGAAACAGTTTTTAATAACGTGTATGAACTATTCTTATTTTGAAACAGTTTTTAATAACGTGTATGA
>CABFPE010001632.1:0-12629 GCA_900660155.1 Hofstenia miamia
GATATAGAATTTTTATCTGTAGCTTTGTAACAATTTTGAGATTCCGTAAATCCTTTATATAATTTTGATAAATCCAAACTATATTTTTCAAGCTTTTCAGAAATATCATCTATTTTTTCTTGCATATTATTTTTATGGTGTATTTGAAGATCATTTTTCGATGAAATTATAGTTTTCAGAGCATTTTGAGCTTGGCGATGCGTTAATTCCATTATTTCCTGTTCCGATAATGAAAATATATCATCTTTATCATTGATGTTAAATCCCTTTGGTAAAACCATGATAAATATTAATTTAACGCATAACAAAATTTTTTCAACCGTTCAAACTTCCCATAATAAATATAATAAAAAGTTTGAAAAGAAATTCGAAATTTTAATCTTAACCAAATCCTGAATGAAACAATGGTATCGATATAAATAATAAATATTTCTAACGTTTCAGAGAAAACAGTTATACTGGAATGCCAAAAAAATGTATTAACGAAGTTCATAAAAGAGATCATTAGGGCAAGTCATTATCTTTGCATATTTGCTCGATGACAGCGTAAGTGTGGAACAGCTGCTTCAGATTTTAGTGGCAAGTGACTTAGAGCCACTTGAAAAAACCGATCAAATGAACACGTACGTGTGTAGCAGAATTTTTATCCCGTCTGCAAATTTCTCTATTCGACATTTGCGAACATCCCTGTGACGTCACGCGTCATGAAGTAACCTTGTAGAGCTCTTACACAAATACGGATAGAAAAATAATGATCCCGCAACCAAAGTGTACATAATAATTGTACACCTTGCCCTAGCCAACATTTGTACAAGTAGAACAGCTACTTAAGTTTTTTGGATATTATCTCAACTTAGATGTTGAGGTTATAAGTGTTTTAGAAACTAAATTCAAAGTATCTATAAGCACTAATTTCAACACAGTACAAAATCAAAACTTACCCGAATGATTACCAAATGAATTTTTTGACCATTAGAATGTTTTAACTTCAGATAATAATTATATTATATCTAAATATTGATAGATAGACATTCAAATCTTTATCTAAATGATAAGCCAGCAAAATTGAAAAAATATTCTTTTACTAGTTAAAATCCACATTGTTTCATCAAAAAACTTGTATTGCGCTTATAAAAATTTGATGAGTCAAAGCTTTTTAACATTTTACCTTACAAGTGCGTGCTTCAATGGTTTGAAGAGCACTGAATAAAATGCCAAAACTCATTAACTAAAGGTTTCTTTTATAAAAAAAGCCTTTGAAAAAGTGATAGAGTTCCGACGTAGTCTTTACATTTGATAAAATTAAAAAAACCTTTTTTAAATAATATTTCCTTACAGATTTAAATAAAGTGCTTGCAATATAAAGATGTAACCAGCTACAAGCCGGCCACTTGGATTAAGGCAGAGATCGACAATTATACCGGTCTATAGCGTTTTGAAATTTCAAAAACAGGCAAGTAATTTTCTCAGCCATTTAAGGCCACAAATGAATAACTACAATCGTGACGTGATCATCCGGTAATAAAAAATCCGCAAATTTCTCTATCCGACTGTGATCTGCAATGAAATTAAATTCCTTGATGGCAAAATACTGTATGGGTCAAAGTGTCAGTTAGAAGCAGTGTCGGATTGTCGTTGGGTTAATTTGAAAAAGACGAATATGATGGTTGGGTTACGATAATATATTATAAAAATTTTAACTGGCTATAGCGTTGCAATTAGAATAATAAAGAGATATATGATTCTGTAATTTTTCATTGTTTTTGCTATAAATATATATATATATATATATATATATATATATACATAAGCATTTGATTATCATATTGAATTTGATTAAGACTTAGCTGTGACAAAATTATTGTTTTCTTTTGGGAACTCACAAATGGTCATCACATTCAGCCTACAAACATGGAATTTCAGTTACCAATAATCAAGTCAACAGTCTCAAGAATACTATAAGCCTAGATTATTTGATACTAAAATCTGCATCCTACATGCATTTTAATAAAAATAGCATATTGTATTAACTAAAGAAATCTTTTACCTGTAATAAAAAACAGGTATCTCAGTACAGCCTAACACTAAGTGCTGTAATCAACAATACCTAATCATTTTAATGCTGAAGTAAGATCTCTGAAAACCGTAATTATCAATTTCCAACAGGTGATGACATATGACTCTAGCTGTTCCCATTTCAAAAATATGGTTTATACATGGTTCAAAACAGAGTTCAAGCTCACTAATTTACATTTATTGTAAATTTTCAAAGAGAGCTTCATTAAGATAATTCAAAAACTACATTGAAGGAAAACTTTTTATAATGTATTTTATCAAATGAGATGGTACTCTAATAAGACTGAAGCATTTACTTGATATTTTTTTCATTCTGTGGCTTAACAGTGTTACTTTTCTGAGCATCCCAATTACAAAGATTTGTTTTGATTCACATAAATATATTTCTACAAAGAATTTGCCTCATGCATACTATAGAATAACAGTGTACAAAAGTATTGCATTCAATAGTCTCCTACATGCACAGTTTTTTTAATTACATAGATTCTTCAAGTTAAAGCATTGCAAATGGTAATCTATTTTTTATAAGTGATTAAAACTGTTGATTTTTTTCAGCCAATAAACCAATATTTATTCTATCTGAATTTAATCAAATTAAATGCAACACTTATGTTTATATCTTGGGTATAAATGAAGTCATCAAACCATCAGCATTAATATCTAGAACTGCACGAACTGAATTAAGATCAGTGCAATAGTGATATGGTCTAATTGTTGCATCTTTCATGAAACTGGAAAAATTGAAATGGATTCACATCCTGCTTACATTATCATTAAAAGAAATATAATCAAATATAATGTAGAATCACTGGGGTGTGATTCTAGCGAACTCAAAGAGAATACAGTTTAAACTATTTCTATTTACAAAATGCATTGCTCTATATATACAAGTTATTTACAATATTTACAAATACCAGTCACTAACAAGAAAAGCGCGAGGTCTGGCTGATAAATAGCAACAACTACCAGCGATGTTACAATAACATCAATGTCAAAGTAATTTATTTATGAATAATATTCAAAATTTTATTATGTCAACTACTAAATAAGTATCTGCAAAATTATTTAAACTTTTAGGTTTTAAAAAATGATGATATAATTTGGCTTTCTGTAGATTTGTATGCTTGTTGTACTTATATATAATTTTAAAATCAAACAAGAGTATTACTTCCTGCACACAGTTTATTTATGCTAGTACTAGCATTGTGATGATTTTGAACTTTAATGCTTAAGATGCATGATATTGATAAAGGAATTTACTTTAGAATTTATTAAGAATTGTGTGAATTCGTGAAGTTTTCTTTCAAAATTTTTTGAAAATTTCCTGCAAAGTTTTTGCAAGTTTTTTTCAAGGAAAATATTAGAAGGTCCAAGAACTTCTCAAAATTTATAAATTTTCTGAATTTGATTATAAATTGAAATATTTTTATACATAAAGTTCTAAATAAAAATCAAAGATAAGCTAATATTTCAATTACAGATTTTAATTACTCAATTTGAAAAGTAAATTTCATATCTTGTTCAATGGTCATATAACAGCTTATTAAAGAAAGCCTTTGAAATTAGTTTCTGTGCCAAATATTATGTATAATTAGACAATTTAGATTGAGTATGTTTTGTGATATATGTAAATCTAGCAATCCATTAGTTTGAACATATAATCTTCATAAATCTAAGTGCAGACATTATGAACATACTTAATTCAATATCAAATGTATTTCCAAATAATGCACTTGAATTTCCTACATACATGTTCCTTCTAGCTTCATGTTCTTCCCAGTGTATATTTCAATGTCATACATCATGCCAGATACTCTAGTTCTAGTAAAGACCTTGAATCCCCATTTATGTGGTTTATTCTTATTATACTGTTTCATGTGCAAATGACCTTTGAAGGGAATTATCTGTTCATTGATGCTGTGGCGTTCCTCTGGCTCTGTTTTGATTATGTTTGTCCTCAAACTGCTCAACAGTGGTCTTATTTTGAGCAACGGATCATAGTTAGGTGTTAGGGTCATCCCTAGCTGGCATTTCATTATTGTCATTAAAATGCAAGTACCATAGAATTGTTTTGAAGCGGTTTCTGGGCAAAGTATCACCTAATGGATTAAAGCGTGAGTTATTCTCAAAGTTCATCCGACATGATGGACATGCGAATAGACCCATGTACAGCAGAATGCTGAAAAATCTTTCCATTTCATCAGTGGTGATGGCACACTCTTTACCATCTTCCTGCATTGCATATATATTTGTTTGTTCTGTGCTATTTTCGATGCAATCATCATCAATAAAATGTTTAAAATATGTTAATGGTGAATACACCTCGTCAGAAAAATTCCCTTCGAATGAACTTTTGGGAGCAGTTACATTTGATTTCTTCCACTGGTATTTCCTCGCATGCTCTTGTGGTTTTGTTAGCTTTTTTCTTCTAGAACAGCTTCCTTCTTCTGCTTCAGCCAATTCACTCAATGGAACATCATCATCACTGTCATCATCATCAGAAATGGCTTCATGAACCTCAACCATATCACTTGCAGGAATGTATAAGTCATCATTGTTATGTTGAGAAATATCCAGCTCATCAGAAGCATCAGAGTCTTCAAACGCAGATGAATTTCCAGGGATTAAAATAAAATCTGAAGATTCAGTTGCATCTATTATTTTCTCTGAAAAAAGTATAAAAAGGTATATATCAACATAAGGATTCAATCACTCATACTAACAAAAGTGGAAACACAACACTAACTTTTGCCCAATGTTGCCATATGGCAACATCATTTTGTATATTCAAAATTTCGCTTCGATTTATTATGGATCACACAATAAATACATAGAAGATATTCAAATACACCTATTTTACTTGAAAGTATACGTTAACAACAAAAATGCATAGAAGAGTAAAACATACCTTTAAAACATCCGTCACATCAGCATGTGCTCAACTTGTAAGGACGCCATGCTGAATTTTTTCTCTCACAACCGCAAAATAAAAGTTTAGCGGAATTTCAAATGATAATTATGTTCTACCCGTATTGTAGGCCCTCTCCATCAGCCCAATTTTTTGAAAAGAATTACTTCATGTAAAATAAACTGAATAGAACTTAATGTTGCCATATGGCTACATTGGAAAAGTGTAGAATCTTGACAACCTTCCAACTAGTAAACTTAACTATAATTTAGGAGCTACTTCGAATATTTCCTATTGTTACCAAGTAAGGTAGGTGACAGATTCCAAATTCCATCTCTATTCTTTTGTTCTTAACTGTAGTTACTTAACGTTTAGTTTAATATCTAAGCAACAACTATGATTGACACTAGAAGTAACAACACTCATTTAGGTTCAAGACAGGAGATGGTTGGTACAAAGTACAGGGTTACACACCCGACCTGAGGCACAACACAAAGAGGAATTGAAGAACTACGATGTAACTATTGTAACTATAATCTCCAACGAACACTTTTGCATTGAAAGAAATACCAATCGCCACCGTGAGGACTCAGTGCATGAAATGTTGTGTGATAACAAAATTGTGACAATGTGTGAATGACCTATTACTTTAGTGCGTTGATTGTTCTTGTTATTAAGGATGTTGTAAAATAAAGGAGATTCGCAACCTGAATGCATTAGCTTATTATCATGCCTTACATTTAATAAACCTACAGATAAATATGTACATGTTAATACCCTATCATACATGTGAACAATCAAAGCAGTCAGCAGAAACATATGCTTTAAGTCCGTAGGTCGACTATGAATTAAATACAATGTAATACCATTGAAAAATATCCAATACAAACAAAATGTAAATTCTCCTAAGAGGGATAATGTAAATATAATAAGGTAATAAAATGAACAACGACCAATAGGAAAGCTGTAATGAATAAAAATCCCTATCATTACACCTAACTTAAGAGCACCTCGGGTTAGACCAACAGCTACCAGCCACAGCACAGCCTTGGGAATGGCGCTAGTAAATCATTATTGTTTAATGTGCCGATCGCAATCACACAGCTTTTTGAATAGCGATAAACAATTCATTACTAAGTGCTCAGCCATTACAAATTATCTCCCTTTAAACGAAGTCGTGGACCACTGCCTCGAATACCCTAGTGCTCGAACGTTTTTAGCTTTCCATTTTAATTAATTAAAGAAACCTGACAAAAGAACACGAAGTAAATCCGATAAATTTCGGTCATCATTACAATAATAAATTGCACCATTTTTATACATGAAACTATTAAACAATCGAACACTCGGCTAGTACCTGTTAACTCTAAGTTGTTGACAATTTTCTGAATTCTTTGTCTGCCGATTCACGCATGTTAGCATTAATTAGCATTTGCGAATGTACTGCCAAATTAAATAATATTAACATACTGCTTTATAATTTTACAAATGATTTAACTAATACCAATTATGTGTGTACAATATATAATTAACAATAATTATTTCTAAAGTTAATCTTAATTCTTTCTTTTCTTTCTCTCCACTTTACCACATGATGGATTATGTTACAATAATATATCAACAAATATAGCTGGATAAACCATTAATGCATAAATTTGTTTATACCAAAGACATGTATTCTGGGAAGTGAAATATTATATCAATGTGTACAACCAAATAAAACAATACTGTATATAAAATTGCTTACATCAAAACATGTATGATGGAAATAGAGTTAATACAAAAAATGTATGTAGATACATAAAACAATGCCACATATAAAATTGTTTAAAAGAATATAATGTACCTGGTTCTTCTTTGTGGAAATCCATCTCTGAAACCATTAACTAAGTTTGCTCTAATGTTAAACTGACTTCAAAGCAGAGAGTTGGTTAATTTGGTTAGTCATCAAATTCTCTACTCCAAAACCTATTAGCACATTCAATCTCAGGCATGTTAAGTGATAATTAGTTGATATTTTGCACTGGTCTTTTACACTTTATGCATTGTTTCACCTTAATTCCCCACTTGTCAAAAAATCTCTGTAATGTACAGTGGGTTGACTCAACACTTCAATTCACATAGATATGATTTCCAATTGTTAAATTTGTAAACTCCAAGGTGCATTTGCCATTCTAAATGTGTAAATGTTTGTAAATTGGTAAACAAAGTTAGTTAATAATGTAATATTTGCACAAAAAATATAGATACATGGTAATTTGATCATTTAACATTTAAAATGAAAAATCCGCTTGAATTTCCTGCTCCAAAAACCATTAGTGTTTTTAATCTCTTAGGTGTAAAGATGATTATTCAATAAACAAATCTTTCAAAGTGAAAATGTCTTTAATGAAAATCCAAAACCAAAACTTGACAAAGGCAAGTTTGTTTTCACCAATATCCAAAATAAAAAATGGAGTAAATATATGCCATGCTTAGGCATTACATGTGTATATGAGCTGTTTTTGTGCAGACCAAGTTGTTGTGGAGAGCTTCACCACATCTAGCAAATTTTCACTGAGGTATCACCTTTATTTTCATAGTTAACATGGAAATCACAATGCCCAAATTTGTTATACAGATTATTCAGTACATTGTAAGCTGATGTATGCATAATAGTAATGCAATAATGTGTAAATGTTTGTAAATTGGTAAACAAAGTTAGTTAATATTGTATTATTTGCACACAAAAATATAGATGCATGGTAATTTGATCTTTTAACATTGAAAATTAAACATCCACTTGAATTTCCTGTTCCAAAAACCATTAGTGCTTTTAATCTCTTGGGTGTCAAGATGATTATTCAATAAACAAATATTTTAAAGTGAAAATGTCTTTAATGAAAAACCAAAACTATGTTGGCTATGATGTATAAACTAGAATATAGAACAAAGAAATTTTGTAAACATCACCATTATTTTTAAAAATTAATTCTATTTTTATAAATTATTTATTATAAATATTTTGGTAAATTTATTTTTGCAAGTTAATTATTTTGTTAATTTATTTTTGCAATTCATTTCTTTGCTAAGAGATTAGATTATAGTGTTTGACCAAAATCTAATTACATTTAAAGAGTATCAGGCACTTTTTTGATGAGAGATTCCATTTCACACAAATTTTTTATGAAATTGCAAAGCAATTTCAACAAAAAGCATTCATCACATTTGTTAATTGATGAGTCATAACCCATTGTTAATTCATGAATGATGTGGGCAGGGTTATAGAATGGGTTAATCACACATCACATAATCCAGTTATGAATAATTTTAGGATTTATATATGTGTGTGTTGGAGGATTTGTTATATATGGTACCAATCTTAATGAATAATGTATACTGACATCATATCTTATTATTAATGGGTGGTTGCATTGAATCCAGTAAAATCTATGATGTATCATGGTATTTGGAGGAATATTTGGTCATGTATATACATAGTTAACATAAGTCTTTAATAAACATCTTAGCAAATTAGACTATTTGCAAAAAAGTATTGTTAATAAATTAGTTGCTTTGTATACAAATTGATTGATATTTTAAAAACATGAAGGCATATTTGCCTTAAGAAAAATACAAGAATCATTAAAATACATAATTTTATATAAAATTTAGTGTTTATTTTATTTTGGAAGGTGTAAATACATATTCCTTGTAAGATTTATTTTTTACATGCTTGTATTTTACATCAAAACATTGGCAGGTGTAAAATCATTTTATAACTATACCATATTTAATTTACTTCAATCTTAGAAATATATGTATAATTTCAATAAAGCTCATTAGCAGAGAGAAGAGCTAAGAATTCCGTCATTTTAACTAGAACAGTGTGTTTTTAATGCAAAAATCAATCTTTGTGGGGAGATTAATGGCAGAGGATGTCTTCTTATTTACTATGGTAAGTTGTTTTTATGCTTTGAAATGTGAAATTCTCTTTGTATGTCAGAGATTTCAATGCTCTATAACACATAGTGAGGGCATCACAACAACTCATATTAATCAGAATGGGTTACATTTTTACAAATTATGTAACATCCTCTACCAGGTATTATTACTGTTTGTCCTTTGTTACTCTATAACATCAGTTGTATATTTGCAGGTAGGGATTTACTAACTAGATACTGTTTAGCTTTTGTATATTTCTGTTAACATAGCATAACTAGATTTAACTATTCACTATTTAGGTGATGAAACCATACAGCAATTTCTCCAATGATCAATGATGGGCATCTGCCTGAAGCTGATCTCCACATGCAGTTTCACTTGTTCATAAGGATCCAATTTGGTTGAGTTTGACCTCTCAGCTCAATGATGTAACTTATGTGTACCCTATCCTAGCTTGGTGTATACTCAAGACAAGACACAAATTGACTTAGTCTCTATTTTGTAAAAGTGTTTTATGAATATGCAACTGGACTTGTTATTAGCTGCTTTATTAATATTACATGTAGCCATTACCAAAATATATTGGCTTCATTAATTAGTTTAATAATATTTAATACATGCTCAGTCACTTCATTGGTAACTTTATAGTCATGAATTTGGATTTTGAATATTTATAGATATAATTCCTAAGTTTTGGTCATCCAACTATATTTCAAATCTATTATAATTTATTCATCTAGTAAATGATTGATAGTCAACTAAATGAGAGGAAAACCCTATACTTAACATAAGTGCACTTTCAGATCTGGCACAAAGACCCTATAATTGATCTTGTGATGGATCCAGACCCCTACTAAACACCACTCGTTTAGCTTGACATTGTATTAAATAATCAAACCATATCAATAGAACAATGTAAGAATTCCAAATATAATTCTTTATCAATTGTTTAAGTGTTTTGAATCTATTTATAGTAATTTTGGAAAAGTACCTGTTGATTTCAAATTTAAACTCTTTGTCTGCCAATATGGGACCTAAAAATAATGGAAGTGACTTCACAGTTTTGCCAAAAGTATTATTATCAACAGATACTAATCTCTCATAGTTGAGAGTTGTTTTTACTTGGTTGCATAATACAAATTAATCTAAACTGATTGTATAATTTTACATATTTCTAATCATAATTCTTCTTCAATCGTATTCTCTTTCTGATTTGACATTAGCAGCTTAGTTGATTAGGATGATGCTATAATTATATAGAGCTTGTGTGTGATCAACGTCCTTAAATATATTATTAATGAAAGCAGCATGTATATATAAATCCTATTTGTGACATCACATGTATAATTTTTCAGAAAAGCAAAAAATTTCTCATTTATATATTTAAATAATAACAAAACAAATGGACTTTTTATGATGGAAAAATAGTAGCATATTTGAAAAATGATTGTAACCCTTTGCATGTAATGTATTGATTCCTGAGAAATTATCATGTTCTGTAATAATCAGTGAACTTAACTCAGTTTCAGAAGAACCTTTTTATGTACAATATGTATCTCTTTATGAGTCATCCATTGGTGAGCAGTTTACATTTTGCAGTGTGTATTTAACTCATGCAAAGCATGGCCCTGTGGCAAAAATTATTTTGTAAAATGGAAATTGTCTTTTTCTTCTCAAATGATTTGCACATCAAGCTGATGTATGGCTTAAAATGTTAATTGGACTTAAAGTTCTTTGATATCAGAATAAACCCTTAAAATATTTTGGTTGTAAGCCAAGAAAGTGTAAATACATATTCCTTGTCAGATTTATTTTTCTCATTGCATATATTTTCTATAAATTATCAATTTTTTTAGCTAAAACCATGAATAATAAGGAATATTTTGGATGGGCCACATTTGAACCATCAAAGCCATATCAGAAATTGACTGGTGTAATACTAATTACAACTATCTATATATCTAATTTACTTTAAAGCTATGCATTGATGCATTAGGTGAACATTTTGTGTTTAACAAAGCTCATTAGTGTGTAGGAATGTTGTGTTAACTAGAACAATGTGTTTTTATGTTTGAAATGTGAAATTATCTTTTTTCCAAGTAGTATATACAACCAATAAAATTATTTAATGTTTGTTTAATTCATTAAAATATTCTAGAACATATGCATATTGATATATTTTTATAGCAATGACTAATGACTAGTTATTCAAATACTTCTCTATGTGGAGGAAATGGGAATCAAAAACAGTTTATGCTTTCAATTAATGCTAATGTCTTTTAGAGGGTGTAACACCTTTCTACCCATATTTGTTATAACATTTGGTTGTTACTATAATTCCATCTTATCTTCATAATATGTAGTGTGAATATTAGCATAGCATGGTTAATTGAACTTCAATAGAAATTGGAGATATAATCATACCATCATACAACAGAGAGATATTGGTTAATTTTCATGTTAGAGGCCTTATTGATTAGAAGTAACAATGCATTTCATACTAATAATTAAATTTATAACACATAGCATGGCTTTCTATTGTGTCATAAATTTACCATGAAAAAATATAAGCTATTATTAATGTAACATCCTCCCTTAGCTTATTGCGCCATGTCTAATTATTGATAATGAGTACTCGGTAAATTGCGGGTGAGGAGTTACCAAGTTGTTGAACCATCAGACCTTTCTCTCTTATTAACTAGTTATGTTAATTAAATAATTGAGTAATGACTATCACTGTTTAGGTGACAGAAACCTATTAGAATGCCAACCATTCATTGTAAAAAGGAAAGTTAATGGAAAATTTTTAGCCATGGAATTCTATATAATGAAAAAAACCAGTAAAATTCTTGATTGAAACAAAAACATTGTTCAATTTTTACAGGGATTGTGTGGCAATTTATCTGGAAATGTAAATCTTGTTATAATTTCAATAACAAATATCATACTAATGTTGTTTAATTATGGAAATATGCTAGGATTTTATGGAAAGATACATCCAAACACAACAACCAATACTAGCAATGAATTTGATGTATACTCTGGAAATCATGTTTTAATCACACAAATCAATATTGTAGAACATCAATTTGTTGGATGCACATGATTACCATTATTGGACAAATGTCCCTTGATGCTGACATATGCTACAAATCCAAGCACCATCATGAAAAACAAAATCATATGTATAAACATGTATCACAATCATATATCAATAGAATAAACATAAAGTTTAGTAGTGAGCAAGGTTAAATAATAGAATTCACCCTGAATGGTAGACTGTACATCACACTAGATATTAACATAGAATGAAGCAATAATGGAAAATCAAAATTATTTCATTTGATGTTTGCAGTATTTGTGTAAACTTTAAAGTTATACCTATACATTTGTGTTTTAATTAAATAAATATATTACTTTTATTTTTCAAGTTGCAAATGGCATTATTCAATTTTTAGAGAGATTGAGTCAAAGGATGGTTGAATTAATCCACCACATGTAAATTAGTTTTACATTTAAATAGTGAATATTATATGATTAAGAAATTTTTTGTTGGAAATTGATTGCTTTACATGTTAAATATTACTAGCATCAATAAAAATTTCCTGGAGACACTTGTTTTGCAAATGAAAACACTACATATATCACCAATGCAATGTGTAAGCAAACTAAATTACAAATGTTAAAACATTAGCAAAAACTGTTAAAAGAGAATTTCTTC
>CABFPE010001632.1:13629-26308 GCA_900660155.1 Hofstenia miamia
GAAGAAATTCTCTTTTAACAGTTTTTGCTAATGTTTTAACATTTGTAATTTAGTTTGCTTACACATTGCATTGGTGATATATGTAGTGTTTTCATTTGCAAAACAAGTGTCTCCAGGAAATTTTTATTGATGCTAGTAATATTTAACATGTAAAGCAATCAATTTCCAACAAAAAATTTCTTAATCATATAATATTCACTATTTAAATGTAAAACTAATTTACATGTGGTGGATTAATTCAACCATCCTTTGACTCAATCTCTCTAAAAATTGAATAATGCCATTTGCAACTTGAAAAATAAAAGTAATATATTTATTTAATTAAAACACAAATGTATAGGTATAACTTTAAAGTTTACACAAATACTGCAAACATCAAATGAAATAATTTTGATTTTCCATTATTGCTTCATTCTATGTTAATATCTAGTGTGATGTACAGTCTACCATTCAGGGTGAATTCTATTATTTAACCTTGCTCACTACTAAACTTTATGTTTATTCTATTGATATATGATTGTGATACATGTTTATACATATGATTTTGTTTTTCATGATGGTGCTTGGATTTGTAGCATATGTCAGCATCAAGGGACATTTGTCCAATAATGGTAATCATGTGCATCCAACAAATTGATGTTCTACAATATTGATTTGTGTGATTAAAACATGATTTCCAGAGTATACATCAAATTCATTGCTAGTATTGGTTGTTGTGTTTGGATGTATCTTTCCATAAAATCCTAGCATATTTCCATAATTAAACAACATTAGTATGATATTTGTTATTGAAATTATAACAAGATTTACATTTCCAGATAAATTGCCACACAATCCCTGTAAAAATTGAACAATGTTTTTGTTTCAATCAAGAATTTTACTGGTTTTTTTCATTATATAGAATTCCATGGCTAAAAATTTTCCATTAACTTTCCTTTTTACAATGAATGGTTGGCATTCTAATAGGTTTCTGTCACCTAAACAGTGATAGTCATTACTCAATTATTTAATTAACATAACTAGTTAATAAGAGAGAAAGGTCTGATGGTTCAACAACTTGGTAACTCCTCACCCGCAATTTACCGAGTACTCATTATCAATAATTAGACATGGCGCAATAAGCTAAGGGAGGATGTTACATTAATAATAGCTTATATTTTTTCATGGTAAATTTATGACACAATAGAAAGCCATGCTATGTGTTATAAATTTAATTATTAGTATGAAATGCATTGTTACTTCTAATCAATAAGGCCTCTAACATGAAAATTAACCAATATCTCTCTGTTGTATGATGGTATGATTATATCTCCAATTTCTATTGAAGTTCAATTAACCATGCTATGCTAATATTCACACTACATATTATGAAGATAAGATGGAATTATAGTAACAACCAAATGTTATAACAAATATGGGTAGAAAGGTGTTACACCCTCTAAAAGACATTAGCATTAATTGAAAGCATAAACTGTTTTTGATTCCCATTTCCTCCACATAGAGAAGTATTTGAATAACTAGTCATTAGTCATTGCTATAAAAATATATCAATATGCATATGTTCTAGAATATTTTAATGAATTAAACAAACATTAAATAATTTTATTGGTTGTATATACTACTTGGAAAAAAGATAATTTCACATTTCAAACATAAAAACACATTGTTCTAGTTAACACAACATTCCTACACACTAATGAGCTTTGTTAAACACAAAATGTTCACCTAATGCATCAATGCATAGCTTTAAAGTAAATTAGATATATAGATAGTTGTAATTAGTATTACACCAGTCAATTTCTGATATGGCTTTGATGGTTCAAATGTGGCCCATCCAAAATATTCCTTATTATTCATGGTTTTAGCTAAAAAAATTGATAATTTATAGAAAATATATGCAATGAGAAAAATAAATCTGACAAGGAATATGTATTTACACTTTCTTGGCTTACAACCAAAATATTTTAAGGGTTTATTCTGATATCAAAGAACTTTAAGTCCAATTAACATTTTAAGCCATACATCAGCTTGATGTGCAAATCATTTGAGAAGAAAAAGACAATTTCCATTTTACAAAATAATTTTTGCCACAGGGCCATGCTTTGCATGAGTTAAATACACACTGCAAAATGTAAACTGCTCACCAATGGATGACTCATAAAGAGATACATATTGTACATAAAAAGGTTCTTCTGAAACTGAGTTAAGTTCACTGATTATTACAGAACATGATAATTTCTCAGGAATCAATACATTACATGCAAAGGGTTACAATCATTTTTCAAATATGCTACTATTTTTCCATCATAAAAAGTCCATTTGTTTTGTTATTATTTAAATATATAAATGAGAAATTTTTTGCTTTTCTGAAAAATTATACATGTGATGTCACAAATAGGATTTATATATACATGCTGCTTTCATTAATAATATATTTAATGACGTTGATCACACACAAGCTCTATATAATTATAGCATCATCCTAATCAACTAAGCTGCTAATGTCAAATCAGAAAGAGAATATGATTGAAGAAGAATTATGATTAGAAATATTGTAAAATTATACAATCAGTTTAGATTAATTTGTATTATGCAACCAAGTAAAAACAACACTCACTTATGAGAGATTAGTATCTGTTGATAATAATACTTTTGGCAAAACTGTGAAGTCACTTCCATTATTTTTAGGTCCCATATTGGCAGACAAAGAGTTTAAATCTGAAATCAACAGGTACTTTTCCAAAATTACTATAAATAGATTCAAAACACTTAAACAATTGATAAAGAATTATATTTGGAATTCTTACATTGTTCTATTGATATGGTTTGATTATTTAATACAATTTCAAGCTAAATGAGTTGTGTTTAGTAGGGGTCTGGATCCATCACAAGATCAATTATAGGGTCTTTGTGCCAGATCTGAAAGTGCACTTATGTTAAGTATAGGGTTTTCCTCTCATTTAGTTGACTATCAATCATTTACTAGATGAATAAATTATAATAGATTTGAAATATAGTTGGATGACCAAAACTTAGGAATTATATCTATAAATATTCAAAATCCAAATTCATGACTATAAAGTTACCAATGAAGTGACTGAGCATGTATTAAATATTAAATTTAGGTTAGGAAGCTGCCAGTATATTAAATTTAGGTTAGGAAGCTGCCAGTTATTAAACTAATTAATGAAGCCAATATATTTTGGTAATGGCTACATGTAATATTAATAAAGCAGCTAGTAACAAGTCTGGTTGCATATTCATGAAACACTTTTACAGAATAGAGACTAAGTCAAGTTGTGTCTTGTCTTGAGTATACACCAAGCTAGGATAGGGTACACATAAGTTACATCATTGAGCTGAGAGGTCAAACTCAACCAAATTGGATCCTTATGAACAAGTGAAACTGCATGTGGAGATCAGCTTCAGGCAGATGCCCATCATTGATCATTGGAGAAATTGCTGTATGGTTTCATCACCTAAATAGTGAATAGTTAAATCTAGTTATGCTATGTTAACAGAAATATACAAAAGCTAAACAGTATCTAGTTAGTAAATCCCTACCTGCAAATATACAACTGATGTTATAGAGTAACAAAGGACAAACAGTAATAATACCTGGTAGAGGATGTTACATAATTTGTAAAAATGTAACCCATTCTGATTAATATGAGTCTTTGTGATGCCCTCACTATGTGTTATAGAGCATTGAAATCTCTGATATACAAAGAGAATTTCACATTTCAAAGCATAAAAACAACTTACCATAGTAAATAAGAAGACATCCTCTGCCATTAATCTCCCCACAAAGATTGATTTTTGCATTAAAAACACACTGTTCTAGTTAAAATGACGGAATTCTTAGCTNTGCTAATGAGCTTTATTGAAATTATACATATATTTCTAAGATTGAAGTAAATTAAATATGGTATAGTTATAAAATGATTTTACACCTGCCAATGTTTTGATGTAAAATACAAGCATGTAAAAAATAAATCTTACAAGGAATATGTATTTACACCTTCCAAAATAAAATAAACACTAAATTTTATATAAAATTATGTATTTTAATGATTCTTGTATTTTTCTTAAGGCAAATATGCCTTCATGTTTTTAAAATATCAATCAATTTGTATACAAAGCAACTAATTTATTAACAATACTTTTTTGCAAATAGTCTAATTTGCTAAGATGTTTATTAAAGACTTATGTTAACTATGTATATACATGACCAAATATTCCTCCAAATACCATGATACATCATAGATTTTACTGGATTCAATGCAACCACCCATTAATAATAAGATATGATGTCAGTATACATTATTCATTAAGATTGGTACCATATATAACAAATCCTCCAACACACACATATATAAATCCTAAAATTATTCATAACTGGATTATGTGATGTGTGATTAACCCATTCTATAACCCTGCCCACATCATTCATGAATTAACAATGGGTTATGACTCATCAATTAACAAATGTGATGAATGCTTTTTGTTGAAATTGCTTTGCAATTTCATAAAAAATTTGTGTGAAATGGAATCTCTCATCAAAAAAGTGCCTGATACTCTTTAAATGTAATTAGATTTTGGTCAAACACTATAATCTAATCTCTTAGCAAAGAAATGAATTGCAAAAATAAATTAACAAAATAATTAACTTGCAAAAATAAATTTACCAAAATATTTATAATAAATAATTCATAAAAATAGAATTAATTTTTAAAAATAATGGTGATGTTTACAAAATTTCTTTGTTCTATATTCTAGTTTATACATCATAGCCAACATGGTTTTGGTTTTTCATTAAAGACATTTTCACTTTAAAATATTTGTTTATTGAATAATCATCTTGACACCCAAGAGATTAAAAGCACTAATGGTTTTTGGAACAGGAAATTCAAGTGGATGTTTAATTTTCAATGTTAAAAGATCAAATTACTATGCATCTATAATTTTGTCTGCAAATAATACAATATTAACTAACTTTGTTTACCAATTTACAAACATTTACACATTATTGCATTACTATTATGGATACATCAGCTTACAATGTACTGAATAATCTGTATAACAAATTTGGGCATTGTGATTTCCATGTTAACTATGAAAATAAAGGTGATACCTCAGTGAAAATTTGCTAGATGTGGTGAAGCTCTCCACAACAACTTGGTCTGCACAAAAACAGCTCATATACACATGTAATGCCTAAGCATGGCATATATTTACTCCATTTTTTATTTTGGATATTGGTGAAAACAAACTTGCCTTTGTCAAGTTTTGGTTTTGGATTTTCATTAAAGACATTTTCACTTTGAAAGATTTGTTTATTGAATAATCATCTTTACACCTAAGAGATTAAAAACACTAATGGTTTTTGGAGCAGGAAATTCAAGCGGATTTTTCATTTTAAATGTTAAATGATCAAATTACCATGTATCTATATTTTTTGTGCAAATATTACATTATTAACTAACTTTGTTTACCAATTTACAAACATTTACACATTTAGAATGGCAAATGCACCTTGGAGTTTACAAATTTAACAATTGGAAATCATATCTATGTGAATTGAAGTGTTGAGTCAACCCACTGTACATTACAGAGATTTTTTGACAAGTGGGGAATTAAGGTGAAACAATGCATAAAGTGTAAAAGACCAGTGCAAAATATCAACTAATTATCACTTAACATGCCTGAGATTGAATGTGCTAATAGGTTTTGGAGTAGAGAATTTGATGACTAACCAAATTAACCAACTCTCTGCTTTGAAGTCAGTTTAACATTAGAGCAAACTTAGTTAATGGTTTCAGAGATGGATTTCCACAAAGAAGAACCAGGTACATTATATTCTTTTAAACAATTTTATATGTGGCATTGTTTTATGTATCTACATACATTTTTTGTATTAACTCTATTTCCATCATACATGTTTTGATGTAAGCAATTTTATATACAGTATTGTTTTATTTGGTTGTACACATTGATATAATATTTCACTTCCCAGAATACATGTCTTTGGTATAAACAAATTTATGCATTAATGGTTTATCCAGCTATATTTGTTGATATATTATTGTAACATAATCCATCATGTGGTAAAGTGGAGAGAAAGAAAAGAAAGAATTAAGATTAACTTTAGAAATAATTATTGTTAATTATATATTGTACACACATAATTGGTATTAGTTAAATCATTTGTAAAATTATAAAGCAGTATGTTAATATTATTTAATTTGGCAGTACATTCGCAAATGCTAATTAATGCTAACATGCGTGAATCGGCAGACAAAGAATTCAGAAAATTGTCAACAACTTAGAGTTAACAGGTACTAGCCGAGTGTTCGATTGTTTAATAGTTTCATGTATAAAAATGGTGCAATTTATTATTGTAATGATGACCGAAATTTATCGGATTTACTTCGTGTTCTTTTGTCAGGTTTCTTTAATTAATTAAAATGGAAAGCTAAAAACGTTCGAGCACTAGGGTATTCGAGGCAGTGGTCCACGACTTCGTTTAAAGGGAGATAATTTGTAATGGCTGAGCACTTAGTAATGAATTGTTTATCGCTATTCAAAAAGCTGTGTGATTGCGATCGGCACATTAAACAATAATGATTTACTAGCGCCATTCCCAAGGCTGTGCTGTGGCTGGTAGCTGTTGGTCTAACCCGAGGTGCTCTTAAGTTAGGTGTAATGATAGGGATTTTTATTCATTACAGCTTTCCTATTGGTCGTTGTTCATTTTATTACCTTATTATATTTACATTATCCCTCTTAGGAGAATTAACATTTTGTTTGTATTGGAAGCTTGTCAATAGTCTTACATCGTATTTAATTCATAGTCGACCTACGGACTTAAAGCATATGTTTCTGCTGACTGCTTTGATTGTTCACATGTATGATAGGGTATTAACATGTACATATTTATCTGTAGGTTTATTAAATGTAAGGCATGATAATAAGCTAATGCATTCAGGTTGCGAATCTCCTTTATTTTACAACATCCTTAATAACAAGAACAATCAACGCACTAAAGTAATAGGTCATTCACACATTGTCACAATTTTGTTATCACACAACATTTCATGCACTGAGTCCTCACGGTGGCGATTGGTATTTCTTTCAATGCAAAAGTGTTCGTTGGAGATTATAGTTACAATAGTTACATCGTAGTTCTTCAATTCCTCTTTGTGTTGTGCCTCAGGTCGGGTGTGTAACCCTGTACTTTGTACCAACCATCTCCTGTCTTGAACCTAAATGAGTGTTGTTACTTCTAGTGTCAATCATAGTTGTTGCTTAGATATTAAACTAAACGTTAAGTAACTACAGTTAAGAACAAAAGAATAGAGATGGAATTTGGAATCTGTCACCTACCTTACTTGGTAACAATAGGAAATATTCGAAGTAGCTCCTAAATTATAGTTAAGTTTACTAGTTGGAAGGTTGTCAAGATTCTACACTTTTCCAATGTAGCCATATGGCAACATTAAGTTCTATTCAGTTTATTTTACATGAAGTAATTCTTTTCAAAAAATTGGGCTGATGGAGAGGGCCTACAATACGGGTAGAACATAATTATCATTTGAAATTCCGCTAAACTTTTATTTTGCGGTTGTGAGAGAAAAAATTCAGCATGGCGTCCTTACAAGTTGAGCACATGCTGATGTGACGGATGTTTTAAAGGTATGTTTTACTCTTCTATGCATTTTTGTTGTTAACGTATACTTTCAAGTAAAATAGGTGTATTTGAATATCTTCTATGTATTTATTGTGTGATCCATAATAAATCGAAGCGAAATTTTGAATATACAAAATGATGTTGCCATATGGCAACATTGGGCAAAAGTTAGTGTTGTGTTTCCACTTTTGTTAGTATGAGTGATTGAATCCTTATGTTGATATATACCTTTTTATACTTTTTTCAGAGAAAATAATAGATGCAACTGAATCTTCAGATTTTATTTTAATCCCTGGAAATTCATCTGCGTTTGAAGACTCTGATGCTTCTGATGAGCTGGATATTTCTCAACATAACAATGATGACTTATACATTCCTGCAAGTGATATGGTTGAGGTTCATGAAGCCATTTCTGATGATGATGACAGTGATGATGATGTTCCATTGAGTGAATTGGCTGAAGCAGAAGAAGGAAGCTGTTCTAGAAGAAAAAAGCTAACAAAACCACAAGAGCATGCGAGGAAATACCAGTGGAAGAAATCAAATGTAACTGCTCCCAAAAGTTCATTCGAAGGGAATTTTTCTGACGAGGTGTATTCACCATTAACATATTTTAAACATTTTATTGATGATGATTGCATCGAAAATAGCACAGAACAAACAAATATATATGCAATGCAGGAAGATGGTAAAGAGTGTGCCATCACCACTGATGAAATGGAAAGATTTTTCAGCATTCTGCTGTACATGGGTCTATTCGCATGTCCATCATGTCGGATGAACTTTGAGAATAACTCACGCTTTAATCCATTAGGTGATACTTTGCCCAGAAACCGCTTCAAAACAATTCTATGGTACTTGCATTTTAATGACAATAATGAAATGCCAGCTAGGGATGACCCTAACACCTAACTATGATCCGTTGCTCAAAATAAGACCACTGTTGAGCAGTTTGAGGACAAACATAATCAAAACAGAGCCAGAGGAACGCCACAGCATCAATGAACAGATAATTCCCTTCAAAGGTCATTTGCACATGAAACAGTATAATAAGAATAAACCACATAAATGGGGATTCAAGGTCTTTACTAGAACTAGAGTATCTGGCATGATGTATGACATTGAAATATACACTGGGAAGAACATGAAGCTAGAAGGAACATGTATGTAGGAAATTCAAGTGCATTATTTGGAAATACATTTGATATTGAATTAAGTATGTTCATAATGTCTGCACTTAGATTTATGAAGATTATATGTTCAAACTAATGGATTGCTAGATTTACATATATCACAAAACATACTCAATCTAAATTGTCTAATTATACATAATATTTGGCACAGAAACTAATTTCAAAGGCTTTCTTTAATAAGCTGTTATATGACCATTGAACAAGATATGAAATTTACTTTTCAAATTGAGTAATTAAAATCTGTAATTGAAATATTAGCTTATCTTTGATTTTTATTTAGAACTTTATGTATAAAAATATTTCAATTTATAATCAAATTCAGAAAATTTATAAATTTTGAGAAGTTCTTGGACCTTCTAATATTTTCCTTGAAAAAAACTTGCAAAAACTTTGCAGGAAATTTTCAAAAAATTTTGAAAGAAAACTTCACGAATTCACACAATTCTTAATAAATTCTAAAGTAAATTCCTTTATCAATATCATGCATCTTAAGCATTAAAGTTCAAAATCATCACAATGCTAGTACTAGCATAAATAAACTGTGTGCAGGAAGTAATACTCTTGTTTGATTTTAAAATTATATATAAGTACAACAAGCATACAAATCTACAGAAAGCCAAATTATATCATCATTTTTTAAAACCTAAAAGTTTAAATAATTTTGCAGATACTTATTTAGTAGTTGACATAATAAAATTTTGAATATTATTCATAAATAAATTACTTTGACATTGATGTTATTGTAACATCGCTGGTAGTTGTTGCTATTTATCAGCCAGACCTCGCGCTTTTCTTGTTAGTGACTGGTATTTGTAAATATTGTAAATAACTTGTATATATAGAGCAATGCATTTTGTAAATAGAAATAGTTTAAACTGTATTCTCTTTGAGTTCGCTAGAATCACACCCCAGTGATTCTACATTATATTTGATTATATTTCTTTTAATGATAATGTAAGCAGGATGTGAATCCATTTCAATTTTTCCAGTTTCATGAAAGATGCAACAATTAGACCATATCACTATTGCACTGATCTTAATTCAGTTCGTGCAGTTCTAGATATTAATGCTGATGGTTTGATGACTTCATTTATACCCAAGATATAAACATAAGTGTTGCATTTAATTTGATTAAATTCAGATAGAATAAATATTGGTTTATTGGCTGAAAAAAATCAACAGTTTTAATCACTTATAAAAAATAGATTACCATTTGCAATGCTTTAACTTGAAGAATCTATGTAATTAAAAAAACTGTGCATGTAGGAGACTATTGAATGCAATACTTTTGTACACTGTTATTCTATAGTATGCATGAGGCAAATTCTTTGTAGAAATATATTTATGTGAATCAAAACAAATCTTTGTAATTGGGATGCTCAGAAAAGTAACACTGTTAAGCCACAGAATGAAAAAAATATCAAGTAAATGCTTCAGTCTTATTAGAGTACCATCTCATTTGATAAAATACATTATAAAAAGTTTTCCTTCAATGTAGTTTTTGAATTATCTTAATGAAGCTCTCTTTGAAAATTTACAATAAATGTAAATTAGTGAGCTTGAACTCTGTTTTGAACCATGTATAAACCATATTTTTGAAATGGGAACAGCTAGAGTCATATGTCATCACCTGTTGGAAATTGATAATTACGGTTTTCAGAGATCTTACTTCAGCATTAAAATGATTAGGTATTGTTGATTACAGCACTTAGTGTTAGGCTGTACTGAGATACCTGTTTTTTATTACAGGTAAAAGATTTCTTTAGTTAATACAATATGCTATTTTTATTAAAATGCATGTAGGATGCAGATTTTAGTATCAAATAATCTAGGCTTATAGTATTCTTGAGACTGTTGACTTGATTATTGGTAACTGAAATTCCATGTTTGTAGGCTGAATGTGATGACCATTTGTGAGTTCCCAAAAGAAAACAATAATTTTGTCACAGCTAAGTCTTAATCAAATTCAATATGATAATCAAATGCTTATGTATATATATATATATATATATATATATATATATTTATAGCAAAAACAATGAAAAATTACAGAATCATATATCTCTTTATTATTCTAATTGCAACGCTATAGCCAGTTAAAATTTTTATAATATATTATCGTAACCCAACCATCATATTCGTCTTTTTCAAATTAACCCAACGACAATCCGACACTGCTTCTAACTGACACTTTGACCCATACAGTATTTTGCCATCAAGGAATTTAATTTCATTGCAGATCACAGTCGGATAGAGAAATTTGCGGATTTTTTATTACCGGATGATCACGTCACGATTGTAGTTATTCATTTGTGGCCTTAAATGGCTGAGAAAATTACTTGCCTGTTTTTGAAATTTCAAAACGCTATAGACCGGTATAATTGTCGATCTCTGCCTTAATCCAAGTGGCCGGCTTGTAGCTGGTTACATCTTTATATTGCAAGCACTTTATTTAAATCTGTAAGGAAATATTATTTAAAAAAGGTTTTTTTAATTTTATCAAATGTAAAGACTACGTCGGAACTCTATCACTTTTTCAAAGGCTTTTTTTATAAAAGAAACCTTTAGTTAATGAGTTTTGGCATTTTATTCAGTGCTCTTCAAACCATTGAAGCACGCACTTGTAAGGTAAAATGTTAAAAAGCTTTGACTCATCAAATTTTTATAAGCGCAATACAAGTTTTTTGATGAAACAATGTGGATTTTAACTAGTAAAAGAATATTTTTTCAATTTTGCTGGCTTATCATTTAGATAAAGATTTGAATGTCTATCTATCAATATTTAGATATAATATAATTATTATCTGAAGTTAAAACATTCTAATGGTCAAAAAATTCATTTGGTAATCATTCGGGTAAGTTTTGATTTTGTACTGTGTTGAAATTAGTGCTTATAGATACTTTGAATTTAGTTTCTAAAACACTTATAACCTCAACATCTAAGTTGAGATAATATCCAAAAAACTTAAGTAGCTGTTCTACTTGTACAAATGTTGGCTAGGGCAAGGTGTACAATTATTATGTACACTTTGGTTGCGGGATCATTATTTTTCTATCCGTATTTGTGTAAGAGCTCTACAAGGTTACTTCATGACGCGTGACGTCACAGGGATGTTCGCAAATGTCGAATAGAGAAATTTGCAGACGGGATAAAAATTCTGCTACACACGTACGTGTTCATTTGATCGGTTTTTTCAAGTGGCTCTAAGTCACTTGCCACTAAAATCTGAAGCAGCTGTTCCACACTTACGCTGTCATCGAGCAAATATGCAAAGATAATGACTTGCCCTAATGATCTCTTTTATGAACTTCGTTAATACATTTTTTTGGCATTCCAGTATAACTGTTTTCTCTGAAACGTTAGAAATATTTATTATTTATATCGATACCATTGTTTCATTCAGGATTTGGTTAAGATTAAAATTTCGAATTTCTTTTCAAACTTTTTATTATATTTATTATGGGAAGTTTGAACGGTTGAAAAAATTTTGTTATGCGTTAAATTAATATTTATCATGGTTTTACCAAAGGGATTTAACATCAATGATAAAGATGATATATTTTCATTATCGGAACAGGAAATAATGGAATTAACGCATCGCCAAGCTCAAAATGCTCTGAAAACTATAATTTCATCGAAAAATGATCTTCAAATACACCATAAAAATAATATGCAAGAAAAAATAGATGATATTTCTGAAAAGCTTGAAAAATATAGTTTGGATTTATCAAAATTATATAAAGGATTTACGGAATCTCAAAATTGTTACAAAGCTACAGATAAAAATTCTATATC
>CABFPE010001633.1:0-19370 GCA_900660155.1 Hofstenia miamia
CTGCTGATACTCGCCTAATTTATAAATGCTAAATTAACAACTGTATAATTCTTAGAACGTTGATAAATATTAATTTGAGTTTTACTTCTTTTTCTTTTATCTTTTTTCAGAGTTGTAGGGATGATACTACATGCCACCCTCAGCTTGCATTAATTTCAAAGTAGCTCGTTCTCCATGTACCATTTCATCTGCCTTCTTTATCATTGTCTCTGCTTGCTGATCTTCCCATGTCGTCTCTGCGTATTCTGGTTGTTTCGTGATTTTTAATACTGCTTCCTTCTCTGTTGTAACCATATCTGTATATCTAATAATTTGTGTCGTTTTTATTGTTCTCCCTTGTTCATGCAGTTCAATAGCAATCCATGGCTCCACCATTAGTCTATATACAGGTGTCCAGTAATCTAATTGCGCATCAAATTTTATCAGCTGTGAAATCGTCTTTTCATCTTTTTGTTTCTCATACAGAAATATATTCTGTATTTGCATTATCATATTCTTCAAAAATTCAGGTATTTCCTCTTCTGTTGTAATCGCGACTATTACTAGTTGTGTTCCCGTTTTTTCTGCTAGTTTGAGAGTCATTTGAATTTGCTTCTCTAACTTGTGATTGTATTCTCTTTCTTTTATAATGTGAATTATCATTAAGTTCTCTGGATCAACATTGATGTATTCGATCTCTGCTATTGTTTCTTTATTTAACATTAAGTCCTGCACCTCATTGAACGTAAAACCATCGTTAAATACAGTGTGCACAGTGCTTCGGAAATACGGTCGCTCCATTGTTTCGTTCATTTGTTCTGGGTATGTTATTATTGTATTCACCATTGGCCAATTTTTCTTATCCAACACTAATGGTAAATTTATTTCGTCCATTTTTGTCTCTAGTCTAATTAGACTCCTCATTGCCGGTGATAATTTTTCATGTGAATTATAGTTTAATTTCATCTTCGCCATAAAGTATGGATGCACCTTTTCTCCATCAATATTTGACATTCTTTTCCTTTTTTCCAGAGATCTAGCGGTTGCTTCAGAGGTTGAATTACTTCTCTCTGAGGGGACATGTAGTATCTGTTGCTGCATCATGAGAGGTTTCCTCTGGCTAGTGCTCGGTTCGTACTCCATTTCGGAACCACTGCTTATGGGCTCCAGTTGATCCCCTTTTTCAAGTCGGTTCACTCCTAGAGTATCCATATGCATTTGACTAGCTGCGGATAGTACACCACTTACACCTTCCTTTTGTAACCCTTTGGTCCACGTGTCCTTTCGTTGTCGGTGTGGACTACTCGGAGGAAAGTTGGGACTTCGATTGCATTTACCTTTGGTCAGAGTGCCCTCTCATTGGCGATACTGACTACTCGGTTGTGAGTCATCGCTACCATTGGTCGCCATGTCCTTTCGTTGACGGTGACGACTACTAGGTAGTTCTTTTTCATCACTAACGTTCTCTGCGTCCTGTCTGCTGGGCCTCGCTTTCTTCACCCGCTTCCTCAGATTTGTCTCGCACTGCATTTCCCTTCTCTTCTGTGTCTCCTTGTCCATTTTCGAATTTCCTAAACTGAGTTAGTAAATTAATATCCCATGTTTCAGGGTTATAATTAATATTTTTTTTGCTGCCCTCTGGGGCATCACTCTTGGTTGAATTTCATCTGCATTAATGTCATGTCGAAATTTCTCCTCAAAGTCATCCTCCAGGAGGCTATCCAAATCATCCATTGCATATGCACTCTCCTTATTACTTCTTATTAATTTAAATTCAGCTTTGTCATCTAGGGATGCACCTTTGATGTCGGTTATTGCCCTTTTCAAGTTTTGAAAATGTAAAACCCTATCATTATTAAGTACATATTCATTATTATCTAACACTTTTTTAATAGTATACGGACCTGTCCATACCGTTTTTAATTTTCTGACTTGATTTACGTCAGTTACCTTAATAGGTGTAAATGCATACACTTTATCTCCTATATTGTGCATGTGTCCATAAATTTTTTTATTATAGTTTCTCTCCTGCCTTGTCACCGACTGCTTGATATTGTGGCACATTGTTTCATGAATCCCCATGATTTTTTCTTTTAATTGTTTCACATAAATATTATCCATTTTTCCAGAGTACTCCATGAATTGCATCGACAATGGTGTCGCAGCTTCTCTCCCATACATGGCTTTAAATGGTGTTACTTTTGTTGTTGTATGAACAGTAGTGTTGTAAAAATATTCCGTCATTTGTATAACTTCCCTCCATTTATTCCCTCCAATGCGGGATGTTGTCACTCTTATAAGTTTTATTAGGGTTCTGTTCAATCTCTCTACTGCTCCATTTGCTTGCAGATGATATGCTGTCATTCTCTCACTGTTGATTTCTAATAATTTTTTAGCTCTTGGAATAGGTTATTTTTGAATTGTGGACACTTGTCAGTGATAATCTTCTCCATTGGTCCCAATTTCAGTATCCACTCCTTCATTATTATATTTGCTGTCTCTTCAACAGTCGTGTTTTTCATGGGTATTAATCTCACATATCTGGTGAAATTATCAACTATCACTAAGAGGTACTGGTAACCATCATCGTCTTTGGATAGCATCTCTAAATTGATATGTACTATCTTATTTGGTTTCATTGCGATTATTTTTTCGAGAGGTGCTCTTTGCGTTGGAAAATGTTGTTTATTATGAAGTAAACATGTCGAACATTTATCGATTACGTCTTCCACTATTTTTCTTATTCCTGTTGTTATATGTTTTGAATTAAATGTCATCTCTGTTTGCGTTATTCCCAAATGTCCTCTCTCATGAGTTTTCCGTACCAAATCTCTCTTATAGTACTCTGGTATAGCCATCCTATTTGTTCTTCCTGCTGCATACAATAACCCGTTCATATTAAGCTTCCAATTAAATCTACCATAGTAGTTTTGTGCGATTTTTCCAATTACCAGTTGTGGATTTTCGATTTTCTTCCTTATTTCTTCTAGTATTTTGTCTTCTTTCTGCTCGATTATTTCCGTCTCTGTGATCTCCTCTCTTAATGCTATCGTTGTTATCGCCTCACCTTTCTTGTCTACATTTATTTCTGGAAGTTGTTCATTGTCTGGCAAGAATTGAAATTCTGTTTTTTCTCCATCTACTTTCTCCAGATCTCGTTGATACTCAGGGAGAGACGTCCAAAAGTCTGCGTTGTTGTGGAGTTTCCCTTTTCAGTGTTCGATCGTAAATGTAAACTCATTTAGAAATTCTATCCACCTTGATACTATTGAACTCTTATCTCCTGAAAATTTTTTCAGCCATGCGAGGCCACTGTTATCTGTCCTTACTCTAAACTTTTTACTAATTAAAAAGTGTCTGAATTTCTTTATGCTTTCTATTAATGCCAGCATCTCTAGTTTCATTGATCCGTAATTTTCTTTGCTAGGCTTCAGCTTCCTACTAAAGAATTGTATCAGTAATTCTTTACCATCTTTCATTTGTCCCAATGTTGCCCCTATAGCTACTTTGCTGGCATCACAATCCAGTATAAACTCCTTATTGTAGTCCGGTGTATTGAGTGATGGCAATTTTGATAATTCCTTTTTAATTTGATCTAGCTCTTCCTGCTGTTCCCACGTCCATATGAATGGTGTCGCTTTTTTCATTAAATTAGTCATCTTTGATGTTTTGCCCGCTATATTGGGTATAAATGTTCCATAGTAGTTGAAAAACCCCATGATTCTCTGCAAATCCTTCTTGTTGTTTGGTTTTTCTATCTTTCTGATCATCTCCCGAGCATTATCCTTCATGCTGATTTGTCCTTGTGATATAATCCTTCCTAAGAAGACTACTTTTTCCTTCAGTACATCACACTTGTTTCCGTTTACCCTCAGTCCAGCTTCTTTCAGTATTTTTAGCGTTCTGTCTAGCTTATCTAGATGTTGTTCCACAGTGTCACTCGTGATTATTATGTCATCTATGTAAGCGTTTATTCCATCTTCAATTTTGTTCTGTTTGTTCTTCAGTACCTTCGTTATATAGTGTTGAAAAGTGGTGGGCGCGTTGCATAAACCAAACGCCATATATATCCACTCATAAAGTCCATATGGTGTAATAAATGCAGTTTTTTCTATGTCCTCCAGCTCCATTTGGACCTGCCAATACGCTTTACAGAGATCTATCACCATGAAGTATTTATGTTTGCTGGCTTCATACAACATATCCTCGATTCTCAGCAATGGATATGAGTCCTTCTTAGTCACCTCATTTAGTTTTCTAAAATCAATGCACAATCTGTGCTTATTTCCTTGTTTCACAAACACTGTGGGAGCTGCATACGGACTCTCACTGGGTCAGATGATTTTATTATTGATCAATTCATTGAGTATTCTATTATATTCCTCTTTTAACTGCTCCAGTACTCTTCTAACTGGTAGTTTAATCAGTTTGTCAGTTGTTGTTACGATTTTATGAGTTTCTCCTATCGCTTGTCCAACACTGATCTCTCTGAAGTTGAATATCCCACTATGTCTTTGAAGCAACTGTTTTAATTGTTCTATTTCCTTTTCTCTTAGATGTTGGTAATCTCCATCCAATATTTCTGGTACTTTTTCTTCCTCTTCAGCGTTCATCCCCATGCCCTTTCGTTGGCGGTGAGGACTACTTGCTCTGATGGCGTTCATCTGCATGCCCTTTTGTTGGCAGTGCAGATTACTAACTTCATCATCATCATCTTCAATCAGTTTCCAAATAGTTCTTATATTAGATTTAATCCATTTTCCAAAGATTTTAATTTTCGTTCTACTCATATTGACATTTCGATTAGTTGCATTCAATAGTGGAATCTTTCCTACTCCATCTTTAATTGAACAGACGCTTGATGGCATTGATACGCGTTTTGTATTTATGCCTGTTTGCTTGTATAGCATAATTTCCACTGTGACATTCCTTTCCGTTTTTATTGTGAACATTCTCCAATGATATGGCTGCAACTTCACATCTTCCATTAGTTCAAATAACTTTTGTCCTTCTTGTTCCTCTTCTATTTCCATTTCTTCTTCCTGGACTTATTGTTTTATTTCCATAATTTATTATACATTTGTTCTTCGATAGAAAGTCGTCACCTAGGATCACTTCATATGGCAGCAAATTCCTTTGTGTATCTATTACTATCAATGATTGCTGAAATGTATTGTTGGCAATCTTCATCATTACATTCTCCAAAATTCCCTTTGTATCTATATAATCGCCAGACGCATTGACTAATCTATTTATGGATTTCTTCAATTCATTTCTAGTGAATCCCAATTTTGTTGCGCACTCATCCATAATAATTGATTTAACCGCACCTGTATCAATAGTTGCTTTTACCATAATACCATTATTTACAACTGTGATTGTATTCACGTTTCTTATGTCTGTCAGTATCAATAGCAGTGCTCGGTTTTTCTGAGTCAGCGCTCCTAGTAGTTTTCCGAGTCCATGTCCTCGTCTTCATTTTCCGAATTTATTTCCATATCTGTTTCAATTAAGTCTTCCTCGTCGTAGTAGGAACTTCCCTCTTCAATAATATTAATTTGCTTCTTGCAATTTTCCTTCTTGTGGCCCTTCTGCCCGCAACCATGGCATCTCATGTTTCTCTCTCTGATTCGTTTCATCTGTCCATCTTTCATTTTGAAAGTAATTATCTTTTGTCCCTTCTTCTCCTCTTCTTTCTTTTGTGACTTCTCTTTTGATTTCCAATTATTTGTATTCTGAAGGGATTTATTCCACGTCGCCTTTTCATAAATTCTAGAATTATTCTCCATCATTACTTGTATATCAATGGCTTTTCTGATCATTTTCTCTAAAGCATTGTCTACATCGCACTTTATCTCAAATTGTTGCCGAATATTGTCTGGCAATCCCTTTGTGATATGTGAAAATAGGTCGTATTTTGAGTACTGTCCTCCTCGTGAGCTCAATGTTAACAGACGTTGTACTTGTGACATGTAATTTCATATGTCATTGAACTTCCTCATTTTGGTACCATTTAATATTAATCTGTATTGATTTTTGAAACTTTTGTTTCTGTAATACTCCAAAAAATTTCCGGTTAACAGTTCATAGTTGGACTTCGTGTCTGTATCCAGTATCAGGTAGTGCTGGTATGCTGCACCAGACAGGTATAGTGGTAGGCGTGCTGCTGCTGCTTCTTTTGTTACACGTTGCTCCCTCATCGTTAGTTCAAATAGTTGCAGCCACTCCTCAAACATTGGTGAGAAACTATCAATCTTCCCTGAGAAAGTCCTGATTTGGGCTTTGCACGGTGTAGTTTCCTCACTATTCACCTCCAGTAATATTGATCTTGTGAATCTCGGTTTAACTGGGATTTCTGATTTCAATTGACTTTGCATCCTTCTTTGTACCTCATTCGTAATTTCACTTATTATTAGTTCTTTTTCTTCGTCCTCGCTTATTTGTTCTTTCTCTGGCTGTTTCTCCGGAATTTGTTGTGTCCTGACACTTCTTCTTGGAGCCGTTAATTCTTTTTCTGGCTTCTCAGTAACCTCTATTTTGTGAACTGTAATGGGTTTCATTGATTCATCATCTGTATTATGTATTCATTTCGCCAGTCTGATCTGGTCTTTTAACTGTTTGATTTCCATTATTTGAAGGTCCTTCTCTTCTTGTAAGTTTTGATTCTCTTTCTCGAGATCATTGTATAATGCCATCCATCTGTCATTCTGTTGTTTCACTAATGCATTGGCTTTGGCTAACTTTTGAGTAAGAGTATCAACTTGTACTTGAAATAAATCTCTCTGCTCATCTAACCTACTGCTCATGTCAAACTTTATTTCCAGTATCATCTGTTGTCTTTCTTCCTCAATTTCTCCAAATCTTTGTTTTAGGGTTTCGATTTCTCTCTTCAATGCTGCTTCAGTTTCTGTATTCTTCTGTAACATCTTTAATATCTCCAATGAGTCTATCTGGGTCTCCTGTATTGTTTGGCTTTCTGTTTCCATTGTCAGAGCAAAAGGGATAGCGCTTGTATCCTGTTCTCGACTCATCACTGGGGTCACTGGTGTCTGGTTTGAATTTTTAGGGGTACTTCCTTTCTGGTTTCCGTTTTTTTTCTTCTGGTTGCTGCTTCTAGTTATCATCATGATTCAGTTCTGCAACAACCTAGCAATTGCGAAGGTTTCTCATTGGGTATTTTGCTCTTCTCCGATTTTCTTCTCTATCATTCAAGTAAAAAAAAATTTTTTCCATAGTAGCAAGTTGTTTAGCGTTCGCTAGCGCAACATTTATCAAAAACATAACAATTTGAGTAGAACTAAGTAGGTATAGATAGTAATTGTACAATTTCCATTTGACTATAATTCTTCCAGTTGATGGTAAGTTCAGCATCCTGTCACAGTCGCCATGAATGTGTTTACTTGCCAGTCATAAGATGGCTGAGAACAACGCACCCCCCCTCCTCAGCTCCATAGAAAGATTAGCTGCTCATGACCATCTAGTAATATAAGTGAGAGCAGAGAGAACATGATTCTGCATAAACTAAACTTTTATTAATCAAGCATGCACAAAGCTGCCCTATTTATACAAACAGAAAATAGTAGTAATACAACATGAGGAGACCTGCCAATGGCAGAACTTAATAATAATTAGACGTGACTTCAGCAGCATGATATTGATGTTTGAGAAATGTTTGTATGAAATGGGAACATTGGGGTACTGATGCCACACGCCCACCCAATGCTGCCTGGTGGCATGTGATTATAGAGTTTTCAAGTGAGAACACTATTGAATTCTGGGAGAGAGTAAGATTGTTGATTATTTTAGCATTGTAACCACTTGTATGGGTTTGAAGTCACCAAGTAAATTGGTAGTTTCTGGTTTATGTTTGTTGGGCTGTATGGCATTTCCAGATAGCTGGTTTGTAGGTATTGTAATAGCAACGTATTTTTTTCTATGATGTTGTGGTTTCTGCAGAGTTGTAGATAGGATTGCATACTGTGAGGTGATTGTTGAAGTAGTATTTCCATGGTAAGAGGTGCGTGGGTATCCATATTTTTCATAAAATGAAATTTGGCATTTGTACCCCACATGTATTTGTGTGTGTGGGGGTGGAGGAAATCCAAGTCACTTTCTTAGATGTAGAGTATATGATGGGCAATGTGCATCCTAATGCATTTTTTTATTGATTATTCATATTAACAGCTTTTCTTAGTATTGGTAACTTGCTGATGCTTTTTAAGTGGTGAAGTTGAGAGCCACATTGGTTGTAGTACGCAGTTTTTAACTCTGCAAGGTATCAGTGAAATTGTTATTTTGTAACAGCATAATTTGGCAAGGGTTACTTGTTTTGATTTTGGTAGAGGGATTTCTAAGTTGTGATTTTCTGTGAGAAAGATCACCAGAATCCAAATGGCAGACTTTGTTGGGATGTCCAGAACTTGTTTTTCAAGGAAGAGATTGTAGTGGAAATCTTTTTAACATTAAATTCTGCAGCCTAGATGATGTTAGTTAGCATTTTTACTATTTTCATTCTGTAGTGTAGGGATGGCAAATCAATAGTTATTGTTGGCAATTGATCATTGGTTATGAGAGAAGTTTTTATTTGTAACCATCTGTTCTTGATATCTTTGATCTTTTCTTGTTTTTGGCAGAATGCAAATCTTGTCTTGATATTGATGGGTATACTTGTGGGATCTATGATTTCAAGCATTTGAGTGAATAGCATGGCATCTTATTCTGAGTTGCTGTTTTGTAATCATATGGTATTGAGGTACAAAGCAATGGATGAGAATATTAATTAGTATGAGATTTGTGACTGATGGACTTTTTTCTATCATTGTGTGAGATAGAGTAGTTTGTCTGATGATGTAGAATGATTCCAGGTACATCTTGAGATCTAGGACGTTATTTAGTATTGGGGAGGTGTGTTGTATGTAGATGAAGTTGACGGTAACAGAGTAAGCATGGGCTTCTACTAAGAGTAAGTTTAGCCATTGGACCATTTTTGGGTCTTCCTTTTCTTCATTTTTCAGAATGTATACAAGATTAAGGTTTTTCCAAACTATGTTGAGACATTCAGCATAATGTTTTCATCAAAGGTAATGCTTACAGTACTGTGGTAGTAGTCTCTGCTGAGTTTTGTTAGGAAGCAATCCTTGAAGAACACAATTGGCTTATTTTGAGGACGTTTTTCTGAGTCAATAATAGTAGGTAGAGCTTCACTGTTGACTTTGTTTTTGCCCACTGTTAAGATTCTTAGAGATAATTTCTCTTGTTTGTTCTGAGATGTTGTTGTGGGTAATATAGCAGCATCTCCTTGAGGCAGTGAAATATGGGTAAATGGTTTCACCTTCTATTAGTGAGAGTTGTTGTTTATGTTTATTGAAACAAGAATCTTGGCAACTGCTCAAAGTTGTAGAAGCTTGAGATGGTATTTGAGTTAGAATGCGACATTTGTCTTGTATGTGGGAAGAGGTTTCACCCACCCTTTTGTGAACAGTAGAAGTGGATTGTGTAGGTTGTTGATTGTAGTTGGTAGCTTAATACATCCTACAGCTAGAGACATCTGATGCTTGATCATGAATGCTGAAGAACCCTGAGAACGTCCTGCAGGGAGATTCAGACAGACTCAAGACTGGTTTACACACTTTTCCATAACTGCTCCTGCGGGGACTGTGGATGGCAGCTTTCCACCCCATTGTTTGAGATATCTAAAGGCAATGTAGCAATGTTAATGGACCAGTCTTTATGATTAATATTAGATTTAGCAATGCATTTAGGTTGTGTGTGCAAGTTTATTGGGGAAGAAAGATTGTGTTGGAATTTATTGTCAAAAGAGTCTTCCTCCACATTTGTGCAGTCAGAGGTAAGATAGAATTCATTGTTATCAGATTTAATTAATTCAAACTCTTTCAGGTTGAAAATGGTAGCATGTTCTCTGTTACATTCCACTCTTTTGATATTCTGGAAGTGGGTGATTTTCTTATTATCCTGTCCATAGTTGTTGTGAGGGAGAACTTTTGTAATAGTATATGGGCCTTCCCAATTAAACACTAGTTTTCTGACTTGTTTTTCATCAGTAATGTCACTGGGAGTGTATACATAGACTTTGTCTCCAATTCAGTGTGGTTTACCATAGATTTTTATGTTGTAGTGTTGTTGTCATATGGTGCTTTTCTCTGTTGGAGCACACATTGTTTTGTGGGTTTTCGTGATGTTTGTTATTAGTTGTCTGACATAATTGTTGTTGATCAGGCCGCATTAGCCTTGGAAGAGCATGGAAACCAGAGTGGGTGCATTTTGGTAATATATAACATGTATGGCGAGATTGTCATTGTTGAATGAGTGGAAGTGTTGTAAAAGTATTCCAATAGTGGTAAGATTTCATGCCATTTTTTTCCACCTACATGGGCAGTGATTGTTTGCATTAATTTCAAGAGATTTTGATTTATATGTTCCATGGCACCATTTGCTTGAGGGTGATTTATATTTTTATGTGTGTGGAGTAGCTTGAGTTTCAATGCTAAAGTTTGAATGAGGCGACGTTCAAATTGTTTACCTTGATTTATAATTAGTTGTGTCATCAGGCAGAACACACACACCCAGTTGTTAAGAATTGCTTCTGCTGTAGTTTGTGTTGTGATGTTTCTTAGGGGTTTCATCTTACAGTATTTAGTGAAGTGATCCACCATTACAAGTATGTAGGTGTAACCCTCATTGTTCTTTGATAGTTGTTCTATATCAGCATTGACAATATCATTGGTGTAATTAGCTTGCAGCTTTTCTAGTTCAGCTCATTCACCTGGAAAACGCGATTTATTGAGGAGGATACATGATTGGCAGTTGTTAATGACTTCCTATATTGTTGGTTGTAAGTAGTGTGTTACAAAGTTTTCCTGTATCATTAGTTTGGTTTGGTACATACCTTTGTGACCTTGTTCATGCACTTTACAAATGAATTCTCATTTGTAGTATTCAGGTAATGCTATCTGGTTTTGAGTTGTTGATGCTGCATATAGAATGCTCAAGTCTGTTAGTTTCCATTAATGTTTGTGGAAGTGTCTAGCTGAAATGGAATCCATTATAAATCTAGAATCTTTGAGACAAATCATGATCTGGCTAAGGATTTTGTCATTTGCTATAGCTTTAGATATTTCCTCTGCATTTATTTCTTCTTTGATAAAAATTGATAGTAGTGCTTTTATCAGGTGTCTGTTTTTATCAGTGTTGATATTTGGGGGGAGTTGATCATATTGGCACTGCAGTATAAAATGGAAGTCTCTTTGAGGACCTTGTCGTTTTTTCAGATCATATTGGTATTGGGGCAAAGCTGTCCAGATATCAGCATTTGTGTGTAGTTTGCCCTTTTGGTGTTCTATGGTAAAGTTAAAATCATTGAGATATTCTATCCACTGAGAAATAATAGTTGAGAAATCTCCTGCATATTTCTTGCACCAACAGAGGCTGCTGTTGTCAGTATGTACAGTGAAGTTTTTTTTGCCATTGAGAAAGTGTCCAAATTTTTTAAGAGATTCAATAAGGGCTAGCATATCTAGTTTAGTTGTACCATAGTTGAGTTTGCTAGTATTTAGCTTTCAGCTGAACCATTGTATGGGCTGTTCTTCTCTGTTGTGAATTTGACTCAGTGTGGCTCCAATTGCAACTGTACTCATGTCAACATAGAAGATGAAGGGATCACTTTGTGTCAGCAAATTGAGTAACTTGATGTTTTTAATAGATTTTTTTCATGTGTCTAGCTCTTCCTGGTGTTGCCATGTTCATTCAAAATGATATTGTTTTTTGAGGAGGTTTGACATGTGATGAGTTTTTTCAGCTAGATTCAGAATAATCATGTGGTAGTAGTTTATAAAGACAAGAATGCACTGGACGTCTTTGATAGAGTGCAGGGCTTGTATTT
Organism: Hofstenia miamia; assembly: GCA_900660155.1. Taxonomy (NCBI): domain Eukaryota; kingdom Metazoa; phylum Xenacoelomorpha; order Acoela; family Hofsteniidae; genus Hofstenia; species Hofstenia miamia. The sequence goes on from CABFPE010001633.1 coordinate 11,879, forward strand.
CATCTATTAGCAGTTTAGCATTGTCTTTTATAGTGATCTTTCCTTCCATTATATTTCTGCCTATGGAATTTCTTGCAATGTAGCATTTCTTAGCATTAACTCATAGGCCAGCTTTGAATAAAAGTTTTAGTATTGTATCTAGTTGTTGTGAGTGAGAGGTGGCATTGTGAGAGCCTATGAGGATGTTGTTGATGTATGTGACCACACCTGCTGATAGTTGACAGTTGTTTCATGTTAGTATCTTTGTGACATATCATTGAATGATGGCCAGAGCATTGCAAAGGCCAAAGGCCATGTAAAGCTATTCAAATAGACCATAAGGTGTGATGAAGGCAGTTTTTTCTATTTCTTCCTCTCTCATTGGTACCTGCCAATAGGCTTTGTATAAATCCAATGTTGAAAAGTTTTTGTATTTGGCAGCATCATATAAAATGTCATCCACTCATGGGAGGGGGGTTTGCGTCCTTTTTTGTGATGCTGTTTAGTTGTCTGAAGTTGGTGCACAGGCAGTGTTTATTGCCTTGTTTGATGAAGACAGTTGTTGAGGCACATGGGCTGTGGCTACAACATAGGATTCCGTGATTTATAAGTTCAGATAGAGTTTTTGCATATTGATCCTGCATGTTAGCAGATAGGTTTGTCTGAGGTAGTTTCTATAATATGCTCAACGCCAATAGCTATGCTGATGCTTATTTCGTTGTTGTTGAATATGACGCCATTTGTTGATATGATGTTGTTTATGACGTTACATTTGTCTTGAGTTAAATGTGGGTGAGTATCAGAAGTTAGTGGTGGTAATGATTTTGAGATGATGTGGTGATTTTCCATCAATGAAAGAAGTATTGGTTTGTGTTTGACCACATATTTTTCTAGAAGTATTCCAGTAATTGTGATGGTATTTTTGTTGAGAGGTATGACTCTGTTTGAGTTGTTAAGAATAGCTGTGTATCTGGTATTGTTTGTTATTGAGGCAACATTATTTAGAACAGTTACTAATGAGTTCTTTATGCCATAGGTGTTGGTGATGACAGCTTCTCCTTCCAATGGTTTCTTAGATATGAATTTTGCAATTTACCAGTGAAAGGGCTCTAGTTATAAATTTTCAGTTAATGAGAATTCCAAAGCAGTTGAGCCCTTAGTGGCTAGTAATACAGAAATGTTTTTGTCTTTTTGGATTGTAAGAGTTCTGCTGCAGTAATCTATTAAGCAGTTGTTTTCTGTTAAGAAATCATGACCAATTATCATTTTGTAGGGTAATGGTTGGTTCATTGTAAAAATGATATGAATGTCCTGTTTGAATTTGACATTTTGTATTGTGATCTTGGCATTTCTTACAGTTCCCTTTACGTTGATGTCATCACCTAGGGCACTAAAGAGTCTTGTCTCTTTTGCTGTTATGTTGTTATGATTCCATCCAATGTTGTGAGCACAAGTATCAGCCATGATTGTGATTGATGCACTGGTGTTGACTGTATTTATTGTTGCAGTTTTTGATTGTTATTGGTAATAAATTTCTTTCTAATAAGTCTGTTAAAATCAGCAGCTAATTCACACAGTCTTTGGCTTGCGCTCTTATTTGTTTTAAATCTTTGTCATTAGATTCAGCATGTTCATGATTTTCAAGATCTTCAGATGTGTAGTAGCCATCTTTGTTAAATAAGTATATTATTTTCTTGCAATCAGGTTTCAAGTGGCCTTTTTCTCAACATCTTTTGCATTTGACAAATGAGAATTTCTTTGGTTTATCTGCTATGGCTTTTTGAAGATCGCCCTTTTACTTGTGTTGCAGTGAGGTTGAAACATTTGAGGTTGTTAGCCTTGCTGGTGGTTTATGTGTTTGTTATTTTCTAAAGTTAGTTGGACATTCTAGTTTCCATATCATTTATGTGTTCATTACTTGTTCCATTAATTCAGTTCTAGTTAAAGTTTTTAGAGATGATTGAGTATAATTTACCATTATTATAAAATAACTTGGCGTTGAGAGAGATAATACAGCAGTAAAACAAGTTCAGGTGAATTGTGAATTAAGACCATGTGTAAAATTCCATTCAAAACTAGAGCAAAGTGGAACAAGAGTTTTCTGTAAAACTATAGATAGCAGAGCTTGGCAATTTNCATTGCAAAGGCCAAAGGCCATGTAAAGCTATTCAAATAGACCATAAGGTGTGATGAAGGCAGTTTTTTCTATTTCTTCCTCTCTCATTGGTACCTGCCAATAGGCTTTGTATAAATCCAATGTTGAAAAGTTTTTGTATTTGGCAGCATCATATAAAATGTCATCCACTCATGGGAGGGGGGTTTGCGTCCTTTTTTGTGATGCTGTTTAGTTGTCTGAAGTTGGTGCACAGGCAGTGTTTATTGCCTTGTTTGATGAAGACAGTTGTTGAGGCACATGGGCTGTGGCTACAACATAGGATTCCGTGATNTGTTGAAGTTTTCAGAATGAGAGAGTGTTCTTTTAATGTACGTGGGTCACCATCTAGCATCATCATAGTTAGCAATATAGAAAAGCTATAACACAGTGATAGCATAGCATCTAATCTCGCAAAAATAGAACCTCCAAGATTACTAGTTAGACATAAGCAATTTAAAGTAGTATACATAAATGAGGCCAGCTTAATGAGCATCTGGACTGATACAGATATAATGCAATTTTAACTACTACGGATATTTTCTGCATTGGCAGCATCTAGGATTACATGACAATTAGTGCTGAAGCAAGTCAACAAAGATTCCACCAATAGTAACACAAGAATTATCTGGATCAAATATTCCCCAGTACTGAACATGTTTATGTGGCAGTCATAAAATGGCTGAGAAGAAATTACACGCCACAACCCCCCTCAACTCTGTAGAAAACTTAGCTGCTCATGACCATCTAGTAATATAAGTGAGAGCAAAGAGAACATGTTTCTGCATAAACTAAACTTTTATTAATCAAGTGCGCACAAAGCAGCCCTATGTATACAAATGGAAAATAATAGTAAATACAACATATTGACACCTGCCAATGGCAGGACTTCATAATGTTTACATGTGACGTCAGCAGCATGATATGGACGTTCAAGAAATGTTTGCATGAAATGGGAACATTGGGGTACTGATGCAACAATATATATATAAATTGGTGATTTTGACTATAAGTTATTTTGTTTTGAATTTGCTCATGCCAGTGAGGACTTTTTGTTGTAGTTGCTACTGCCAGCATCAATTCATTTCGTCTGTACAATCTGAACTGACTTCAAATTTCTGTCATTGATAGCTTATACCCATACCTACAATATGATATTTTAAAAAATTCAATTTTATTTTGTTTTAGCATTGCCAGCTGCACCAGTAAAAATGGAATTAAACAGCGCCAGTTGCAGTCAGTCTCTTCTATCAAATATCAAACATGAACTGTTGGGAGAAAGTTCTTAGTTAATTTAATTTCAAATTTTGTAATTTGCCACTGCATGACTTCTGCCACTGGTACCTGTTAAATATTGAATGTTATTGTTATATAAAAAAAATTGTTATGCATTTGCAATAAAACTTTTTGGTTTCACATCAATTGGTTGCTCATTCATTTTCTCTAAGCTAAATTATCAAATGATGTCTACATAAATTTGTTTTGTTTTGAGGAAGAGCTGGACAAATGTCTGAGAACACATAATTGCATCATCCTTGCAATGTTATGTCCAGTTCTTCCATTCTCAGTTACTTAATGGCATTGCTTATCATTAAATTAATTTCAATGGCTGTGATGTTGCACTCCAGCTTTGGCCACAAAGTACTATTGAAACTCCCTGATCTTGGTTTTGGTCGAAAATTTTTTTCTCATGTGCTTGACACTATTAATTACAATTCTCTTGCTGTTTGTTATAATAAATTACTCATTGCACATGGTTAGTTGCTTTCATAGACTTCCTCTCTTGGCACTTACTCACAGTTGTTTACTATGCCTCATACTCTAGCTGTTATTTGTGCTTTACTATTACTATAACACTAAACCAGTCAATGTTACATGGTGACCCAAGAACATTTAAAGAACATGGAACTGAATTTAGTGCTTACTTATTCTATTCCTCTTTATTGTCAAAAGGGCAAATACAACTACTCTGTAAGTTATCATTACCTCTATTTAACTCTTACAAATTATTATTTAAAGATAAAGCATGCATTAGTCTCTCATTATTTTGAATTTACCATGACTCAATCAAAATGGAAAATACAAAGGTTCTCAGATTTACCCAAGATCTTTCTCTATTTAAGAAAAATTATTTTACAAAAATGAATAGCAGTATCTCTCAAGAGGGTCAAAGCCTAATGTGCAAAAATAAAACTAAACTTGTTAACATGATCCTTGATCTTAAAGAAAAAGTTTTAAAATTGGAAATGCAATTGTTGCTGCGCTTTCTAACCTCTACTCCCCCCATCCTGCTGCTAGTTTTAACAAAGGGAAACTATTATCTGAAATATCTCAAATGCTTGACCACCAAAAATCCACGTTTTGGCAGAAAATAGTTGATCTCTGAATTTAAATAAACATACTAAAAACTAACTCTCTGATCAATACTGCTACAAATATTCCACCAATTGCATTATCATCCCATGTGGTTAGTCCACAGAAATGAAAGTCACCAATGTCTCAACCAAACTTTACACCTCGCAAAAGTTGGCATGCTTCTGATAATAACAATATGCCTACTCCTCAACAAACATTCACAACAAACATAAAGAAAAGATCTGTGTTACTTGATGATCCCATGAAAACAGGCTTGAAAATTTCGAAAACTCCACCCCAATTCACTGGAAAAATTCAATCTAACACAGTCATTCTTGGAATGGCTTGTTCTTTTCAAAATCTATGTAGCCCAACAAGGGTTACCAAAGAAAATGACTGTGCTCAATTGCCACTTTTTCTAAAAGAAAAGGCACTAAACTTTTACATGAATCTTGATCCCAATCTGAACAATGCTCTTATTGCTCAGGTCAACAACAAAAGTAATTGCATGCATTACTGCATGTTGTTTACAACTGCAAAATGCGCAGTGATGATGATATTGCTGAATATATTTATAAAGTGAATTGACAACACAAACTCTTGTTGGAAGAAGGCTGATACTACCACCAAGATCTCTACTTATACGTACATGCAGGTATGTCGCCACTATTCAAAAGATTTGAAAACAAATGCAACAGAAGATTCCATCTTAACAATAATTAACACATCCAATAACATACAACAGTCAATGGAAAATAACAGAAGTGTCAGAAGGAATTAGGAATTCAAAGTAATACAACCATTACTCAATTTTTGCCTCACTAAAAAAATGCTGAAATCAAAAAGAAATTATAAAAATCAGCCAGTTAATTCAGAGAAAATTAGATGCAGGCAATGTGGGCAACAAGGCCACACCAAGGCTGATTGCAATTTTTGATGAGAGAAAATATAGATTACATATGACTAAAACCATTACAACTGACCAAAATATATATTTGAAAAAATTACATTAGACCAATATAAATAATAGGCTTGTTATCTATGGCCAATATATATAAATCTAGTTTGATATTATTAATATTACAAATACTCATTTAAAAATGTTTCATAGTAAATGAGTATTGTTTTGATCCAAGGAATTCTAGAACAATTTTATAAAGAAATATTAAGAATATGCACAACATTTAAAATTTTGATGCTTTGCAATGTTTGTAAAATACCTTTTTTCATTTCTTTACTTCTTAAATAGAATATAGAACTTCACCAATATTTGAATACATAGAAAATATTTCTGATATTTGATGAGAAAGGCATTTGACTATTGATGATAAATCCCTCATAATTTTGTTGATGGTTTCAAATTTCTTTAAGTCTGGAACTTAAGAATAAGGTGATTGGCTTTAATTCTCATTTTTGTATTATTGTTTAAGAGATCATTGGGTTTATCTTCATCAATTTTGGTTCAATCTCCTAATTTTCTAATAGATGATTGTAATAAAATTTCCTCTTAACAGAATCTATAATTTTCTAACTATAAGTAAAAGTTAACAGTGTTTAAGAGTTTGTAAATTTGATTGAAAATTCTAAATGCAAACACTTACCAATGGAGTGCACAAAAAATAATAACATGTGCTAACTATCAAGATAATTTCAATGCATTATTAAAATCTTAATGGCATTCCCATTAGCCATCATATAAATATCATATTAAGCTTGTTTTTGTAAACATAATTTTTTTCACTACAATTGGTGCAATATTTTATTAAATTTGTAGGATAGCAATTATCCTCATCAATATTTTTTTATATATTATTGGTGGGAAACATATGTTGAATTTTAAATTACAGGAAATAATTTTCCTCTACAAAAATTTGATAAAAATGATTTTAACCAGAATATTAATTCCTATTTCTATTTTCAAGTATTTTTGCAGTTATTAACTAATATAAAGTTACATTAGTGATTATCTCTTGTTAACATCCAATTCTCCATACATTTCTCCTAAAAGGGGCTTTGCACAAAAAAGAAAAAGAAGCCAAAAATATGGTAAGTGCAAATGATGTGAAAAAATATGTGATAGCCATTCCAATTATGTAAACTACATTTTGTAATTCAAATTTTCATGCTTCTCACATTAATACTTGCATTATTAATTTATTCAGGTAAACAGTTAAAAACTTTGTAGAAGAAGCAAAGAAACTTTGAAATTCATTATTGAAAAACTGTGGCCCAACTATAAATGCAATAAATATAAATACTGATGGAATTAAAAACTCTATTGAACATAATAAAGTTTCTTATGCAGAAAAGGTATCTTTACTTAAAAATTCACATTCAACAATTGCATCAAAAGGTCTGAATGAATTAGAAACCATTGTAGTTATTGAATGAATAAATAGTTCTGTGGCCAGAAATTGTTTAAAAATTAAACAAGAATTCAATAAGTATTATTTAAAAAAAGGTAATTTATGCACATCCACTATCTGGGGAGGAATTCACTTACAATTTACTGCTAGAAATGAGGCTGAAGAAGTAATAAAGAATTGGAATAGTAATTGTTTTGGACCTGGTTCAACAGTAAAAAAAACAAAAGCTGAAAATATAAATTCTGCTGTGTTAATTAGAGATGTACCCGAGGAATTCTCAGATGAGAAAATTGCAATATTAACTGGTCATAAAGATAAATGCTTTGTAAAGTCAAATGGTGAACTACTTAATACAATAAAATAAGATTGCAAAGATGTAAGAACTGCTAATGAACTAATTAATACAATAGTTTTTATTGATAATTTACATTGCCACATTGAAAAATTTAACTCATCAAATTAATGTAATCTGTTGCTATAGTTGTCAGTCTTTTGACATATATCAAAATTTTGTAAAAATGAAAGAAATGTTCTCATTGTTGTGGGCCTAATAATTTTAGAGAATGTTTAAACAAAGAAAATCAATCTAAATGTCAAAATTGTTGAAAAGAACATTCTGTAAATTCCAAAGATTGTTTAG
>CABFPE010001634.1:0-16764 GCA_900660155.1 Hofstenia miamia
TATATATATATATATATATATAGGACGCTACATTTTAAGATCATCTTTGATGTGAAGAAAATTCAATTTGAAAAATACTTGCGATTTCAAGAGAGCCATATATAAAAACTCCCGAAAAATATTATATCTGACACTTTGTGTTATTCTATTGTTTTGACGATTTGAGATAACCCAGATAAAAATACTTATTTTTATTAAAAATTTTTAATAATTGAAACTTGCGTTTTATTCATTGCCATCAGAATTTTTAGGACGGGCCGGCAATAGCTAATACTGGCCAGGATTTTTTTAGTAGTTAATATTTCTTCTATGCATCTATATTATATATATATATATATATATTATTTGGAAATTGAAGATCAAAAACATTACATCGAATTAAAAATGACCCTTATCGTCCTCTTCATAAAGTTGTTATGCAACATCAAAGACTGAAAACAGCAACTAGATGTACATATAACTAATTGGCTCTTATTGTTAAAATGGAAGCATTTAGAAAAGAATTATTTTTTGAATATTTACCAATTATTGACTGATGACTTGTTCAAGAGCGTGATTTATTTCTTTTTTTCTTTTTTAGTACAACTTATATGAAATTCATGTTTATTAAATGTTTATTTTATTGTTTGCTTAGATCTGTAGAAAATAGAATGATATCTGATACAAACCCACATAATTTCATTTCAAAATCAAGATATCTGTTAATTCAAAATACTATATGCAATAATGAAGTAGATCACTCAGCAAAGCAGCTGATGAATACTTTTAGGTTTGAACCCATGGATGGCTGAAGTAATATTGCCAATCCTTCAAATGCTAACTAGAATAGCAGTAATCAATTAGCTCAAAATTTGATGTATGAAATTAATGTAGCTCAAAATTGGATGTATGAAATTAATGCAGAATAATTGGAAGGCAAAATTTTATCATGTTCATGTAATAAGAAAACAAAGTACTTATGAGAAAGCTGTCTAATTTAGTAATGACATAGCAATTCAATTAAAAATTTATGAAAATCTCTTAATGAATTAGTCAATATCATTGCTATAAGCAATTCAAACAATTCCTCTATCAATGATACAGATAACTAGCAAAATGATATTCTTTCCAATGGTAGTTTTCATCCACTTCTTGATTTTAATCTGAATGAGAATCAAGAAATTCTTGTAAATAAAATTTTGACATGGATAAATGCATATAGAAGACATGTGTTAGAGCCATCGAAATATATAAAACCGGGACAGTTTTATATACTTCGACATAATGGATCTAATGCTGTTAAATATCATTTTTGCTGATTTGTAGCAACAGTTACAGAACATTTCATGTAATGTATTGCACTTACTGGCACTTCAAAATTATTAGAGGGTAAGAAAATTTATGGATTACTGAGATTGAATGTCACATACATGAATAATATCCCAAAGGTGCCACCTCAATCTAAGCTAATTTCTCTTGAGATATATACGGTTACACTTGTATCTTGATTTTAGATGAGGCATCAATGATTTCAGACAAATTCTTCGCACGTACATGAGTTATGTTTCGATTAATATTATTCAAAATACACAACCTTTTTGCAGTTTAAGCATTATTCCTGTACGAACTTTATTTCAATGATAAAAAATATGCAATCATTTCAATCTGTATTTCAGAAAACTACAACATAAGAATTCATTGGAACTTTGAGATTAGGGTACTTTAAAAAGCTCAAATGAATAGATTTGAAAATACAGCAGTGGTTAATATATCAATTGATGAATGTCATTAACAAATTTCAAGAACATTATAAGCTGCCAATTCGTAATATGAGATTCCTATTTTTAAATCTATCTAAAGATATTGATTAGCAAGCAACTAGAATGATAGTAGGGAATATGGCTAGACATATGATAAATATGATAAAATCATAAATCACACTAATGAATTTATAAGGGTTTCAAATTAATCTAGTGATACTATTAAAAAATTGCAAGAATATATTCCTAACACTCAATTTGCAAAGAAAGCTACTTCCACACTAACTGATAATGTAGCGTTACCTCTAGGACTTGTTAATGGCATCTGACTGTTCAACATGTAAGATGAGCCCCAACAAAAAGGACAAAAGTTATGTATGCAAATTTTGCAAAACATTTACCAATTAAATTCCATTTGCTCTAGTTTTGATGATATTTGTATTAAATTACTCTCCAAGTACTCAGGAAATGTACCAAAATTCTGTAATGGATGTGTACATTCTGGAAAAAAAGATCCTTTTATATTTCTGCTAAAATGCATAATACATCAGTTTTAGCTGCTCAATTGACAATTGCTTAAGTTATTAAACATTTTATTCACAAAAGAAAATCTTTGCTTACTTCGTATGATTCTTGAAAATTCAATGTTCTCAGAATCATATTAATTGCCAATACAAATTATAAAGTATTCATGAACATCACAAGACTAGATGCATTACTGTGCAAGGACATATTTTATACTGCATCTGTAATTTGCATGAAGCTTCACTGTAAGTGCTGCAAACTCAAATTATGATATTGGGATCTCTCATAAGAACTAGATTGATAGGAATGAATTTTTCAACTATTTCACACTAGAAAGTAGTTTAAAAGAAGTTTCATATCAGATAGCATTGAATACCTGAAATGTGCTAGAAATTAATGGAATTTGCTTCATTTTCCAAAGATTTTCTTAATTACTTTAAAAGAAGTATAAGGAAAAATTTCAAAATTACAACTATTAAAAATCTTTATGAATTACAAAATATTAAGCAGATGTGCTGTGACTACTTTCAAATGAAAGTAAAATTTTATAAATAGTTTAAAAGAATTTTCAACTCTAAAGGCATTATCAGCCCAGAATGTGCTGGAAATGCGAGTGTATTGTTTCCTTTTCAATTGATTTCATAAAATTTCTTTGTACAGTTAGATAATTTAGAACTTGAAAACTAAAATATTTTAAACTTTGTAAAATAGAAGTAGTATCATTATTCTATAAGGTTTACCAGAACTTCCAATACATTGAGCTGATTAGTAATATTTTAATCATTTGCATGTAAAACATACACAGAATCGAAAAATAGAGCAATGAGATTGAATTCAATTATTCTCACAATTAACTTTTATAATATTTCATTTCTTTTAAGTAACTTTAAGCATTTAAATTTAAAATAAATGCTTCTAAATCTTCTTTCCTGTGCCATGGCATTGTTGTTCAAGGAATCACAATTCAGAAGAAGGTTTTCATGTAAACATTTTTGGTAATCATTCACCACATTCTTGAATGAAATAGCATTTTTCTTCTCAGCTAGACGTCTCCCTGTGCAATATTTGTCCAACACCAATTCTGTTTCAAACTCTTTCTTCTCCCACATATACAGTTTAGACTTTGTCAGATAGCTGCTCTGCAAAAGCAATGAGGAAAGTTGGCTGGAATGTTGTCCATAGTTACATTGTTAATGTAGTGGTCGTGAGCTGAAACACTAGCAATCAGATCCTCTTCAATGCTGAACAGACTTAAATCAGTCATAACCAGGCTGACTTGCATTGTGGCTGATAAGTGACAAGAAACAATTTATATTATTATTCAGGGTGAATGAAATTCTGAAACAATTTCAAATTCAATTTTCATTAATCTATATTATAAAGATGCCAATGGATTGTATGATTATTTATTTATTACGATCAAAATTTCGATATCATTAAAGAATATTGTTAACTCCAATGACATTGTCAGCCCTTGCTGTGCTGGAAATGCTAATGTATTATTTCCAATTCAATAGAATTCATAAAAATTATTTGTAAAGTTAGATAATTTAGAATTTGGAAACTATATTATTTTAAACATTGTGAAATAGAAAAAGTGGAATTAATCTATATTATGAAGATGCCAATGGATTGTATGATTATTTTTTTTATTACGATCAAAATTTGGATACCATTAAAAAATATTGTTAACTCCAATGACATTGTCAGCCCTGACTGTGCTGGAAATGCTAATGTACTGTTTCCAATTCAATAGAATTCATAAAAATTATTTGTAAAGTTAGATAATTTAGAATTTGGAAACTATATTATTTTAAACATTGTGAAATAGAAAAAGTGGAATTAATCTATATTGTTAACCAGAACTCCCAATACAGTGAACTGATTAGTAATATTTTAATAATTCTCATGTAAAACAAACACAGAATAAAAAAATAGAGCAATGAGAATGAATTCAAATATTCTAACAATTAACTCTTATAATATTTCAATTCTTTTAAGTAACTTTAAACATTTAAATTTAAAATAAATGCTTCTAAATCTTTTTTCCTGCGCCATGGCATTGTTGTTCAAGGAACCCTGATTCAGAAGAATGTTTTCATGTGGACATTTTTGGTGATTATTCACCGCATTCTTGAATGAAATAGCATTTTTCTTCTCAGCTAGAAGGTCTCCCTGTGCGATATTTGTCCAACACCAATTCTGTTTCAAACTCTTTCTTCTCCCACAAATACAGATTAGACTTTGTCAGATAGCTGCTCTGCCAAAGCATTGAGGAAAGTTGGCTGGAATGTTGTCCTTAGTTACATTGTTAATGTAGTGGTCATGATCTGAAAAACTAGCAATCAGATGCTCTTCAAGGCTGAACAGTCTTAAATAAGTCATAACCATGCTGATAATTGACAAGAAACAATTTATATTATTATGCATTGTGAGCGAAATTCTGAATAAATTTCAAATTCAATTTCCATGTCACTAATTGATGTTACAACATTCATCAAATAAAGTGACTTAACAATTTAAATAGTTAATTAATTTTTTTAAATTTAAACATTAAAAGTGCCATAACAAAATATTATAATGGACATTTTAATCATTACATTATGCAAATTATCAAATCAAATCCATAGTGTACTGCCTGCTCATGGGCCTGTAAGAGGCCCAAGTCACAAAAATTTAATTTGGACGCGGTTTGGCTGGCTTAGGGTGAGTAAATTGTATTTTGAAATTGGCCTAAAAAATCTGCAAAATTCCAATTTTTCTCTTTGAAAATCCTTCTACATATTATCTAGTGCCAGTAATTATTTCGTATGAAGAAATTTGCTTTTTTAGTAAGCCTATGTTATCAATATAGAGTACTCAACAATTTTTGAATATATCTGAATAAAACTTTTTGTATATTACATTTAGAGTAGCAGCTAAATACATACTTTATACTTAGCACCAGATATATGCATCACCAAATGCACAATGTATATATATATATATATATATATATATATATATATATATAGTATATATATATATATATATGTAAGCATATATACATATATATATATATATATATATATATATATATATAAATATGAGCGCTAAGTACTATGGGCATGATACCAGGTTCCGCAACCACCGAATTTCAATTAACTTAGCGTCTGCGAGCAGTTCAGCTGATTAATGTCAAAATAATCATGAATTGAGTATGCGTGATGATCTATGTGCTCGTTTAATAGTCACACATCAAATTGGGGTTCACGGTGAGCATTTCTTAAAAATATATTTAAAATTTAAAGAAATTAATAATGTTGCAAAAAAATTGGATTTATATGCCATTTCAAAAATTATAANATATATATATACAAATCTTTTCAACACTGATATTGGAACTTTATGAATGTTTCCATAATTTTAGCATCCAAACAATTTGATTAGAGAAAGCATAGTTTGGACTAGTAAAGTCGAAAAATATTTTTGCTAGCGGAAGTGATGCAATTGTTCAAGTGAAAAATAAGATTCCAAAATACTTTAGTGTAACCAGATGTTGCAGCTCTTTGTCAATAGCTAAAAATATTGTTTATTTTATTGATTTAGTTAAAATTTTCAAGAAAATACTTAGACATTCCTTAGAAATTCTCTCGAATTATTTGAGTGCTTAAAATTATATTAGTATATATATTACAATTAATTATTGGAAATTTGCTACACACAATTACGAAATATGCAATAATTGAATTTTCTGTATATCAGGGAACAGTTCAACAGCAACATCATGTGCTTTAAATGTCAAAAAACAGTTACACAGCATTATCGACCCAAATATGTTTCGAAGGAACGCGGGTCGAGGTTGACCTTTTCTTGTTACCTGAGGTGTCGAGAATGCTATTACATTTTTTCTAAGGTAAATTCCTTGGTTTTGAAAACCTCAATTCAATAAAAAGTATATAATGATCAGGAAATTGAGACCATTGATAATATGTAGATATTGATAATAGGCGATTAGTATCTTCTTGCATTATCACCAAATCCAAATTGTGACTTTTTACACGTGTCGGAAGGTCCATATTGTTAGAGTATAGTAGCTGTAGGAAGTAGTCATATTGGCCACACGATATGTCAACATGCATGTTGAAGTCACTAGCTCTAGTTCTAGTCCTTTCTTGCAACATTTAGACCTCCTTTTTGGGGAAGTGAATGACATCAATATTGCCTATTTTTCATATTTAGTTCACGGCAAATAACGTGAAAGTCCTATAGGTGAAACTATGATGCAGAAAATTATGATTTGCAATTTGTGATAATGGTAAATTTTCTGAAGAGATCTGATATTATAAGAATAGTCGCAGGGATTTAATTTCTTTGAGTTTCTCGCATAAAATGTGTGCACATCATTGTTCAATATAGCCTGCATCAATTTATAGAAATTCCCCCGTAATATTTTAATGTTGGTAAGTTTAGGTCTTCTCTTTCGATAGAAACACTTTCTGTTCGTCATCTAATAAACCTAACTGCTTGTCTTTGAACTCTTTCCAATTGTGAAACATGCTTTGCTCACCCGGATAGCAGATTTCAACAACATACTCCAAAATAGGATTGCATATTGTTAGCTATCCCATTTGAAATCTTTGCTTACAGTGACACGTAAGAATTTATAATGATCTTTCTTCCACGTCAACGGAATCTTGCATAAAGTATAATTAGCATTGTATTTAGCATTATTATTTTGACTATTGACATAAAATGATGTTAAGTGCCACTTATCTTGTAAGCAAGCCATAATGTAAGGACCAAATTAAAATTATGACTATTATGGATGCTTAAAAAATATCGGCTGGGCATACATGGCCATACCATAAAGGGCACCCCTGATCCAGAGCAGAAATTTAGTACTAAAGCTAGTGGTGTGCGGGCCGACCTGATGCCCACTGACGGCCCGTAACCCGCGGGTTCGGGCAGGCTGAAACTTTAACGAGTGCACTGAGATCTTAATGGGCGGGCCACAGGCTGGCATAGAGAAGAAATGATAAAAGTATTGTAAGTCTATTCTGTTGACTATATCTCAAATCTACCTCAGATAAATTTAACAGTTTAGTGAAAAGCTGATTTGATCTGGAGTAATTTATAGGTACATAATGAAATCACGCTCGGGTGGGTTGAGAGCTTAATGGGTTCACTGTTGCACAGCAGGCGCGGGCGGCCCAGAAAAATCGGTGGCCCGCATATCATTAACTAAAGCTCCCACACCACCAACTAATTTTTCAAAATATATCATATTTGCAAATTTCTAAAATATATTAGAAATTTTGGTGATACATATACATAAATTTACAAAATTTTAGCAAATTTGTATCATTCTTTAAGAATTGCTAACAACAATGTTGAGATTCAATTTTGTTCACTATCATCTGTTTTGAAATAACCCTTACAAAGCTTGTTTATAATTAAAATAAGTGAACTAAAAAATTTCAAAATGAGTGAGAATGGGCAGGTGTCTTCAGAATTGGAACTGGGCCGGTTTTTGTGCCCGGAATCGGCCCGCATCAACACAATAAAAATCAGGCTCGGGCTCGGATAGCTTTTAAACCCGGGCCTGTGTGACAAAATTTATCGTTTTATATATTTTTCTTTCGTTTTATATATTTTTCTTGAATGTTCTACATGTACATGTATTCAACATGCATTATTATTATATTTCATTTGAGATCTCATTTCATGTACATATTTACTCTTGTAAGTACTATTTATGTTTATTCAAGTTATTCATTCAAACAGTAAAAAGAAAACAATGAAGACACTTATTGCTGTAATGGACGCTGGCCAAGAAAAGCTAAAATCGCTAAGTTATTAATATTTTTCGTTTCGCTATACGAATCATACGGCTTTTGGAGTTAAAAGTCATTTCCGTTTGTATTATGCCAAGGTGACCTCTCTCGTGAATTTTCCTTATCATGTCCCTCTTGTAATACTCTGGTATTGCGATTCGATTTGTTTTCCCGGCAGTGTATAATAGTCCGCTACTGTTCATTTTCCACTTGTGTAGCATCATCCAACAAATCTAGCTGCTAATGAAAGATAGTCAGTGGAAACTAAGATGGAAATTAGAAATGTGATTAAAAAATATATTATAAAATTTTGTTATCAGCTTAGATTAGTTTGCATAATGCAACCAAGAAACATCAGTTAAATTTATTATAATTAGTATATGTCGATTCTTCTAATTTGGCAAAACGAAGGGGGCGAATTCGCTTCCATTATTTTTAGACATCTTGGCAGGCAATCATTCGAAATTTGAATTTGACAGGTACTTTTTCGAGTTAACTATAAATAGAGTGAAATTCATTGTAACAATTGATAAAGAAATTTCTTTGGATTTCTTATACTTATCTTTTCTTACGGTTTGATTACTTAATAGGGTGTTCAGCTAAATGGTTGGTGTTCAGTAGTGGCAAGTATCCCATAACAGCAATGATTTTAGGTTCCTTGTTCCAAGCCATGAACCTGCACTTGTGCTAGGTGTACGAGTAGGAGTTTTTATTTCCATTTAGCTAACTATTGATCATTGCCTTACATGTACTAATGATAAGTAATTCGAAATAAGGCTGGTAAGCCAAACGTAGGAATTTATATCTATATTAATTTAGATCCAAATTAATGACTATAATGTGACCAATAATGTGATTGAGCATGTATCAATTATTACATGTAGGGTAGGAAGCTGCTAGATATTTATTTAATTAATTGAAGCCAATATAGTTTGGTAAAGGCTAAATACATAATTTACTAAGCAGCTGGTAACAATCAAGGTTGCAAGAATATAGTACACTTTACAAATTGAGAATAAGTTGAGTTGTACCAAGCCTTGCGTATACACCAAACTAGGATAAGGTACACATAAGTTACATCATTTAGCTGAGAGGTGGAGCTCATTCACTTGAAACGTAGAAGAGTGGTTGTTACTTGGTTAGGAGATCAGCCTCGGGCAGATGCCAACTTATCAACAACTGGAAAGGATGCTGCAAAGCTTCGTCACCTAAATAGTGTTCGTTATATCATCAATTAATTAAAGATAATGGGATTGATAATGTAGAAGTCAAGCAGTATAAAAACTAGTACATCCCTACCCACTAGTGTATCATTCTAATTATAACAGTGTAATAGAGAAATCGAATGTCAAAGCCTGGTAGAGGATGCTACATGGCAACTGTGACAGCTCAAAAGAACAAGCAGGATCTGGAGGGAACAATTCTTTTTCTTTCTCTGAGTTAAGATAGTTGTTTCTTCTCAGAACAAAATATTTTTTTTCTTTTACATTCAACAGGCGCCCAATATGCAATGAGTAACACAACTTGGATGCACCCTACACTACTACTTCTTAGTCAAGAAATGAAATTATAAGCACCTGGATTGTTAGAATAACTCGATAGTTAGCGAAGAAATCACTTTACACCTATCATAGGGAGAAAGCCACTATGAATGATTTCGAAAAATGAAGAACAAAGGAAGAAAAGGCAGCACCCAGAGTGGAAACCCCTAGAGCATCATGCTCAACATCACGCTCAGAAGACACAGATTTGTCCCCCGCGACGGAGTTACAAACACTGCACATGTCCCACTGAAAACATTCGCTGACAAATTTTTGAAATGCTGGGAAAAAGTTTTGACACAGAGGCGCTGTTAAAAAATGAAACAAAAGAATTGATGGATAAAGTTAAACAGATGGAACAGCAAAGTGAAAACATGTTGAACGAACTTAAAGTGGAGATGCAAATGAAATTAGACAGACAAAGCGAATTATTCCAACACGAAGTCAAGACACTCACTCAACAACTGTCAGAGTCCAAAAAAATATTTTTGGAACAAAATCAGAAATGGAAGAAAATGTATCAATAATTGGAAAGTGAGAATAGGCAGCTGATACAGGACAACAATATACAGGCGGAAGAACTTGAACAGCTAAAGGACAAGCTAAGACTAATACAATTAAATGAAGATGAGAATCGTGAAAACATGAAATAGAGTTCCAACAAATGAGAGAGAATGAGCTACAAGCACCACCTAACAACGCAAACAAACACTATGAAGAAAATTCAATGAAGACAATGACGAAGCAAAACAAAAATTCATAAACAAGATAACAAAGGCAGTAACCAATCAGCTTCAGGTTGAGGAAACAGTAAGGAAGCAAACCAAGGTATGGAATTTTGATATGATAAAACCACAGAATAGAACGAATGACACCATACCCTGTAAAACAACGTTACCAAAATTCAATGGAAAAGTAGATGGTTATAACCTGACATTTATAGAATGGCTTCTGAAATCACCATTGCCAGGAATCAGCAGCAGCAAGACTCCCCCTATACCTCACAGGAACAGCATACCAACACTATTTGCTACTGGATACCAACACTAAGAGGAACTACAAATTGTTAATAGGTGATTTCATAGAATACTATGAAAACGAAAGTTTTAAAAATCAACATCAAATCATTATAAATGCCACAAAGATGAAGAAGAGCAACAACATACAGAATATATATATATATATATATAATTTTTAAGAGTGGCCGGAATAATTTGCCTACTATTGCATTTTTTAGAGAATTGAATGAAGGTTATCTTCATATAGATAGAAAGAGTTTTCACTAAACTAGTTTTTTGAAACGATTTTCAATATCAACCAGAAGAAATCAGGTTGACCATTGTCTTTTGCGTTCATGTACAATACAAAATGCAGCATGTTGGTTTGTGTAGAATATTAAATTTGTTGTATAACACAATGAAACAGTTCGGTTGATAAATTTGATAAAAATTGATGATTATAGTCATGTTATGTTTATATTTTCAAACTAGTTAATCCTAATCTGCCTAACCGTTTATGAAATATGCTATGGTTTCTCTAAAAAACTAATAAAGCAATCCAAAATCTATGAGCACCACTTAGATACAGAATCTATGAGCATGACTTAGATAGAGGATGTTTCCAGTTCTGACATTGAGCATGTCGCAACATGACGGACCTGGGTGGCCTATTTATAGAAACTAAATAATGAGGCTAGTTGTGCATTAGACGGCCGCGGCTAGTGGAGGGCCAGAGGGGCCATGGCCCTCCCTGTTGCGTCACTGGGCATTCTTCCTCTTGGCACCCTGGATACAAAACTCCATAGTATTAATTCTAATATTCTGTTAATAAGTTAGAGTGAATATATTTTAGTTGAAATATATATAATACTAATGCCATTCTACTAAACAATTCAATGAAAAAGTGTGAAACTATTTCATATGTGTAAAACTATGATTAATTTATTGAACTTTGCTGGGACATGGCCCCTAAATTTCAAATGCAAGTCATGGAATTTTTAAAGAAAAATCATGAATCATTTCAGGTGTTTCAGCCATAGCAACAAACTTTTGCACAAATTTCCAAGCGTATGTTCGATCAAGAACGTTCACCAATAGCTGTGGTCATATATTAGGATTTCAAATTTCAAATATCTTGAAAATTTGGAAAAACAGTTTGTCCTTCATAAAGGATGTAGGCAGTTGAAGTTAACAGACTAACTACCACGATTTTTTTAATAAGGCTAAGTCAATCTGGACTGTTGTTGATTTTGATCTGGAATGATATTAACGTGTAAATACCAAATCGATTTATTCGATGTGATTTAATTACATATAGATTTTCTTGTCAATTGACTTCATTTGATACCCTTCGAAATTAAAACTGCTAAAATTTTTTCAACATAAACTGTGTAATAATTCTATTTCTAATCAAGAGCACTTAACCTCTAATCGGTCATATTACATACAATGAGCCATATACCGTGATAATTTGTTTGGGGCCAATAAAATTAAGAAAATGGCTATAAACTTTTTGGATAAAATTTGCAATATAAAAAGCTGAAACAGACTAACTGTGCAGTTAAATTAGCATTGAAAATAACAGCTGTGGTTATCTTTTGTCGTGATAGTTTTAACCAAACCAACTATGCGTTTTAATAAACTAACGACCAGTTAAAATTTCTTCGAACTAGGAATTTAACCATTATGCAAGACCAGGTGAATGTGTTGCCAATATTAAAGTTCGTTACATTCATAAGAATAATTGTAGTATTTTTTGTATTTTTAAAAATCAAAATTAGGCTCGTGTATATTTATGGAATAAGGGCTTAATCCTATTTGTCCTTTGAAATCACAACTGGAGTTGATTCATCGGTCTTATAAAAATTTTTCTACTAAATATTTTGAATTTTGAACATTGCGAAAGCAATCACTCCTCATAATTGCGCTGATACATAATCAATTTCAAGGATAGTTAGTGAAAATTGAAATTTTAAAGGTTTAGACTTTATCAATTGGTTAAAATGTATCGGGATTTTCCAAAAGCTAAAGCTTAAAAAGGTTTGGAGTGAAAAGGAATCAACCGACAAATATGCTTACTAAATTTAATGTACATATATATATATATATATATATATATATATATATAATTTAGCAATATTGAAACTTTTCAATACAAAATAAACATTTGATAAATATATCAATTAATTTATCAAAATGTTAAATTATTTTCTAACCTTCCCATCTAAACTGCTTCTAAAATTCTCTTGATAAAAACATGACATGTGGAAATTTATCTGATTTTTTTGTGGAATTAACCAACATTAGCAAGATTTTTTATTTGATTTTTTAAAGTTGATTTAATTTCAGTAAATTTCTAATTCTTCTCCATGTAGAACTTAACTATCAAATAAATGTATATATAAATAAAAATTGCATACATTTTTTGAAAAAATATAATCATTTTTAAAATGGAAGTTGCAATTGTCCGTGTCTTTTCGAAAGTGAATGCTTGGCATCGTGTTATTTTTAAATTTGTTAAACATACAGAGAAGAAATACATTGAAACAATGAAAAAAGAGAATATCAATAAATTTCGTAGGAAAGCAAATTCTATCAGTATGACATTTGATGACTTGCAAGTACTAATTCTAGAAGCCGCTAAATGATAATTTCGCGATTTACATATAATTTGTAAGAGACAAAAATCAAACCCCCAGCCTCAAATTACAATCCCGACATACACATTGGACTATGAAGTGGAATTACAAATTTAAGCTTATTTTTCGCTTAAATATACTTTTGTAACTTTTGCATTAAAGTGAAAAACAATGACTAAAGTATAAGATTTGCTACTTTTTAGATTTCATTATAAAGGGTCGGATACAAAATAACGTAGTAAATTTCAAAAAAAACATAACTGTACTTATGGGATTCATTTTACATGATCAATTTGCAGCAAAGATTTGATAATCAGTAAGTAAATTTTGTTAATTATACACAAATTATATTAACTTCATTCTTTGTTGTACAGTTGACATATCTTTTTAAACAGCAACATATTATCTTTTTATTTGATTATATAGCGTTTTTGGTTTTTCAGGCTTGCAAATGCAAATGGATCTCTTCCATTTCCTTTGCATTTCCGCAACATTTTTAAAAACATTTCCATATTTATTCATAAATTTTTAGATCTTTCCACAGCCCTTCAAGATAATGATTAAGGCTCTGCGGGGACAGGATTTACTGTTTTTGTCACATTTAGCCCCATTGGATTTCAACCTATCTCAATAAGTGTTTCCAGGTTTCTCATTTTTTGGTCCCAGTCCACTTAAAGTCATACATGGATGGTAATGATAAACCTAAAAATAAATGGAGTAAGTTCAAATCCATCACAAGCCTTCGTTAGATAAATTGACTATATTGTGAAATTACAATTCAGTTCCGACAATTGCAATGATTGGCCTTGCTGAAATGGGTAGGATACCCTTAATAGTATTTTGTAATACATTTGATCCTGGCATCAGCTAAGACTATCTAATTTTCATATCTAGTAAGTTTTTCAGTTAATTTCAGTTGCAGCACTGCTCAAAATTGAACTACAATTAAGTAATTTAAAGTCATACATGGATGGTAATGATAAACCTAAAAATAAATGGAGTAAGTTCAAATCCATTACAAGCCTTCGTTAGATAAATTATATTATATTGTCATTATGTTTGAAAAATCTGAATGTATGCACACCAAGTGTTGGAAGAAGAATTACTAATTTTGTTTATAGATTTAGGGTGTTTCGAATATTTTCAATAGCGTCAAGAATGTCATTTTTTGAAATTGCATTTCCATAAATTTCCACTAAATTTCCATTCCATATAATTATTTCCACCTCCATTGTCTTATTTGAATATTAAAATACCTGGTAAACACTATTGAAAATATCCAACACAAAAGGAAAATTTTTTATACATTAAAATTTTTTTTGTAATTTTAATACTTTTGCAAAGCAAACTCGGTTATGAGTGGTATTTTGAAATCCAAATTACCAGTTGCTTCACTTATGGTCCAGTCACATGTAAGTCCTAATAACACTGAAATATTTTGTTCTATGTTGCAATCCCATGAGACCCTAATTTATATTACAACAAATAATAATTCTATATTGCTGATCTGTCAAATCATATTTAGGTGGCTCAGACTTCAATGCGAACATAGTTCTCTTATTTCAGTTTTTTAGTAGATTGAGTTCCAATTTTAATCCTTTACTCCAATAAGATTTTAATTATTATTGAAATCATAAAAATATTTAACAAAAATTATTTTTATACTATATTTCGTTTATGGAAATCAAATAATTTATGTGATTACTTGAATATTCATTTAAAAACAAGTATAAAATTACTATTCTATATAATCAAAAAGTAAATTTTGTTAATTATACACAAATTATATTAACTTCATTCTTTGTTGTACAGTTGACATATCTTTTTAAACAAAGTCTTTTGGCGACATATTATCTTCTTATTTGAATATATAGCGTTTTTGGTTTTTCAGGCTTGCAAATGCAAATGCGATTCTCTTCCATTTCTGTTGCATTTCCCCATATTTATCCATAAATTTTTGGATCTTTCCATACTCCTTCAAGATAATGATTAAAGTTCTGCGGGGACAGGATTTTACTGTTTTTGTCACATTTAGCTCCATTGGATTTCAACCTATCTCAATTAGTGGTTCCAGGTTTCTCATTTTTTGGTCCCAGTCCACTGAAATATTTATTGTTCTAGGGCTAAGACCATGGGATTGAGTTTTACGTAGAAACCTACTAATGGTGCCTCAAATTGACTATATTGTGAACAGAAATTACAATTCAGCATTTTAATTATTATTGAAATCTTAAAAATATTTAACAAAATTATTTTTATACTATATTTCGTTTATGGAAATCAAATAATTTATGTGATTACTTGAATATTCATTTAAAAATAAGTATAAAATTAAAATTCTATGTGATAAAAAGCATTTTTCGGAAAATTGAAATTTTTGAAACTCTTACTAGGGAAAAATAATGAACAAAAAGATGTGCAATAGTAGTTTTTTCATTGACAATAGTTGTGTTTTAAATGCATGTATCAAATTCTATTTAAACATACATGAATATATCCATTTATTCATTAATTATCACGCCATTTAAGACGTACTTTATGATATAAATTATGGTAACATTGATTTTTTCTTTGTATATAATTTGACAACATCACTTGGATTTTAATGAGAAAATAATTACCCAAGAATTATGAATTTGTTAATGGATGTTCAACACTAAAAATTATTTAAGCAAATTATAATTACAGTAAGAAAAATATTGCAATAAATAGTGATTTAGGGCCTTCGAATAATGCACGGCTGTGTTAGATGCAAAGATCTTGAAAAATTGGTGGATGATGGAATTTGAAAATTTATTCTAGCTTATAGGTTACATCTATTAATCTTGTAAATGCTGGGATATGGTAATAGTTGGATGCACCCTGCGATTTATTGAAACGTCCTGTGGGATGTTAACAACAGCATGAGCAGAAGTTCAATGAGGTGTGTTATGCATTGCGCGTGAAAACCATTTGGCCAAAAATTATTTGTTTCCCTATTTTGAATTAATTTATATGGGTTAATAGGTGCCAAAAATTGACATGAATGTTGAGAGAGCCCGGTCATGAATTACAGTTAAGCCAAACCTTATATTAAAGAACATAGTACATATAATCACTGACATTTTCGATTCATTATGACTTAGGGTGACCTTTGTTTTTAGGCATTTGAAGAAGCACTTATTGCATTATAAAGTACAATACATAAAAGCTTGAGATTCGCTTGAAATACGCAAAAATTTTTAAGTGCGCCTTTGTGCATTTCTATAAGAACTTAAAAAATCTCAAATGTATGCAGAACACATTAAAATTTTTTTAAGTTTCATCTAAATACACTGTTATTAAGTAGCCAGCAACAACAACAACAACAAAAAGACTTTATTGCTAATTAAGCAAAGAAATTTGTATATAATTACGACATCCAATATAAAGGAAATATCTAAATCATTTAATCAAACATCATGCTGATCATTGCATACCAATTAATATATGGCTAAGGTTATAGCTTATTTTGAATATTAACTTTT
>CABFPE010001635.1:2103-16573 GCA_900660155.1 Hofstenia miamia
GCCCTACTGACGCGGCGGTCAGATTTATTGACCAGCTTTTTCAATAATTTTATCAGTCGTGAATACAACTACTCATAAAATTTAGGAAGTTGAGACATGGTATTAAATATTAACAGTAAGAATATAGAAGTACAATTCCCTAAAGTCCTGGCCAGTCTCTCAGAAGAAACTCAACTCAACTCAACAAGAAACAACCTAATACCAAATATACCACGCCTTAACTTCATACATTGGAAATGATGTGTAGTTGCAGCAATGTTTGAAGAATTTAACACAATATTTTATCGCAGAACAAATATGCAAAATCAACAAATGGTAACAAATATATTATATAATATAATTCAAAACAACCTAATTTCTAATACCAAATATACCACAGCTTAACTTCATATGTTGCGAAAAAGCATCTCATCTATTAGGAGCAAAAATATTCTTGTAAGTATTTGAAGTGAAACAGAGCCGAACTGTCGGACGATTGTTTACAGCATTCAAATACAAACCTTGAATTAGTATTACAATTTTTAAGTTGCAGATACAACTACTCAAAAAATTTAAGAAGTTGAGATATGGTATTAAACATTATTATTAAATATTAAGAAACTATTGATGGAAACTCAACAAAATCAACAAATGGTAAGAAATATATAATATAATTCAAAACAACCTAATTCCTAATACCAAATATACCACAGCTTAACTTCATATGTTGCAAAAAATCATCTCAGTTATTAGGAACAAAAAAATATTGTAAGCATTTGAAGTGAAACAGAGCCGAACTGTCGGACGATTGTTTACAGCATTCAAATACAAACCTTGAATTTGCTAAAGCCTTTCCAGTTGTAGATACAACTACTCAAAAATTTAAGAAGTTGAGCAATGGTATTAAAAATTATGATATTAAAATATATATATATTACAGCAGAGCAACGAATTAATGCAGATCAACAATGGTTATCAAATCAACAACAAAAGGACAAAATGATGAACAAAATGGAAATTCAGATAATGGTAATGAATACAAATCAACATAATGGTAATCAATGGACTTAATGGAAATCAACAAAGGTGAGCAGAAGAAACACATTGACTGAAGAGAAGGTGGCGCTTTTTCCATCTGCCTGGTCAGATGAAAAAAGGCCACATATTTTATTGAAGACGTTCAGTAAGCTCACCACAAACAACAATAGTTAAATCGTAGACAAATGCATGACACAAATTCTGACCAATTTCTAAACAGGTTTGGGCATTAGGAGCTGGATTTTCAGATCGAATATAGCCACGCCAGTCACGTGCAAAGATGGATCTTGCTTCAACATTTTCTTGCGAACTGAAATCACCAGGAAAACCAGTTACATATGCATACAGTGCCCAAGGACGACGATGCAAGGGCTTAGTGAAATCAGCCCCACAGCCGCTATTGTGTTCATTCAAACATCGACGAAGATTACCTGTATGATCAATGTAAGTTAAACATGGATCTTTAACACTCACAAGAAGATAGCAATATCCAATTAATTGATTCGGCAGTTGTCTGTAAAAGGGATTGAAGGCATGATGTCTTTGATGGACAACAGCTTGAAAGACCTGAGTATTGCCTAACAATGGTCGTGCAATTTGTGACATGACTTCATCAATATACATATCCCATTGTGAAGTTTTGGAAGACAGAATTCGGACAGTGGACATGGTATCATCAACAGACCCAACAAAAGTTATTGAACTCAAATTACGGACACGCGACAAAATTACAAGAAGCTGTTCTTTCAACCACAGTTTATACTTAGACTCAGCCTGGGAAAATTGGGTCGCCAACTTTTGCACAGTATCGCCTAGCACTTTATGTATAGTTGCTGCCACAAAGTGCTTCAATGGAAATTGAAGACGACGTCCAAGTGCTTTGTAGCTAATGTTCTGCGGCCTAGTAACAATTTTCCTCAAATTAACAACAGGACGATCTTCCAAAGTAGACTCAGAAATAATACGAGTGCCAGGCGGTGCGAACTTAACAAAAACAACCTGCTCAACCTCATCAAAATCAGTCACAACACACAATTGTCCTTGTGAAAACCCTTTATCAATATCATTGTATGTAGCTCTCATCACAGCACCCTTATGGATCAACAGCTTACGCTGCTCAAGGACATGCTTACTCAGAAGACGGACATGGTTCTCAGCAGCATTGGTCCAAGTTGTACCAGCATTCAAACTCACCTCATCAATAGAAACTGACAAAAAATAATCGGACTCACTCAATCTGGTAATCACATTCGATTGGTATTTATCAACAGCCTGTTGTTCAGCAGATTTCTTACCAAAAACTCTCAAAATATTCTCATCAGCCAAATCTTCCCAACAATCAACAAAATTACAACTCTCACTCAAAATTTTACAAATCTCAGAAATTTCCTCATCCAACAACACAGTTTTGCGAAGATACTCAATACATCTTTGCAGCAAAGGATCAGCAGCACTTCGGACATAGTGTTCAAGTTTATAAACACTGAAATTGGTGATCAGAAGAGGACTAATCCAAATTGGCTGACCAGCAACAGGTGGCAATTGTTTGTGATCACCAGAAGCCAACACCAGTAATCCACCCCAAGGTGATTTGTTACCTTTGATGTGCTGCAAAACAATATTGATGGTCTCATATAGTGCAGAATCAATAAGCCCAATTTCCTCAATAGCAATAACCTCAAGACGCTGTAAAAATGCCAATTTCAAAGGATCCAACAGAAGACGATTAATGGTTTGAGTTGCCATAACACTAACAGAAAGAGCATTGTTTTTTTCCACAATAGGTAATGGAAAAAGCAAATGTAAGTGCTTGCCACCAAACTCAATAGCACGCTCACTTGCAACACCAGTGAAGATTACATGAAGACCTTGAGCAACAGCATAAGCAACAGCAGTTTTCAAACAATGTGTTTTTCCTGTGCCTGGTGCACCACACAGTAACTTACAGGAAACAAAGGAATGCATACCACTTTTGTATTGGTCAATTGCTGCAACAAACATCTCAAGTGCTTTACTTTGCTCATTAAAAGAATCCAAACTTTGATTTTCAGTACGACTTATACAAGGAATCCAATCATGGGCGGAACCATTCAACAAATCATCTCTAGAAGGTAATTCGAAAATATCATTTTTGGAAACCAAAACATCAACAAGAGTTATTTTTCGGACATTCAAAAGATTTTGTAATTTTTCATGGGCCTCAAATTCAAGACTTCTCAGGAGGATTGCTGGAGTATCATTGTAGACAAGTTCTTTCTCAACAATAACACTATGGAACAAGTTATATGCAGCCTTCAAATATCGATCAAAATTTTTAGTACCACCAGGAATATATTTTAATTGAGTTAATATATATCGTTTTAATAATTGATACACATTAGTAAAATTTACCTGTTCAAAGCAATTAACAAGAGAACCAGATTGGAAAAGATCAATTTCTGTAACATAATTACTCATTGACAAGAGAATGTGAATAAGAAAGCGAGCAGGATTAAGAGGAGTGACTTGTGTGAAAACAGGGACAGCCAAGTCCTTGCCCTTATCTACGAAACGCCCAAAAATCTCATTATCATGGAGTTGATTTAAAACATTTAACAAAGATAGTCTCAAGTTTTCTTTTGCGGCATCATCACAAGGAACTGAGAGAAATTCTCTAGCTTTGCCAATGGCACCCTCTCGAATGCGAATAAGACCCCCCTCGCCATCTATCCAATGATTTTCAGAAAATGTTTGTGAGAGCTTTTCCTCATAAAAATTGATAAGAACTCCCCCAACCCTACGATTGTAAAGTTGTTTCCTTGTGAAGAACGAAAAATACAAATTTGGATTATCAAACAGTACCAATTCTGGAGGCCTAATTCCAAACTCAGTAAGCTTATCCCTAGTATATGAGAAAAATTCCCTATCCGACATCAAAAGCTTTTGATTTTGAGTAAAGCGCTGGTTTTCTGGTAAATCCAACACGTCTTCTCTAACCCTACAATTTTCAGATTTTACACCAGGTTGTAACCTGTCCTTTTTGTGCTTAACTAAAACAGCTGGTCTGCACTCCATAGGCAGAGTTGAAAAATGAACAAAATCCGTATTTTTATGAACATAGTCTAAACCAAATAACCACCAAATACACTCAGTTAATGAAATTGCCCGACCTTGTGGCCGAGTTGAAGTATTTTCTGCATTAATTTTAGCCCCAGTAATTTTAATGTTCTCATGTGATTGTACTTCTGACTCAATTTCGTCCTCAGACTTAGCCTTAAACTTAACCTTAGCCCTTTCCTCCTCACCAGCCGCATATTTTGCTAAGTACTTGGCTGTCATTGCATCATCACAGATTCGAATGTTAGAACTAGATAGACTAATAGCAAATAGAAGAGGATTTGTAGGTGAAAAGTGCTCATAATGTTTAGCAAAATACTGATACTTGCCAGCCCGAAGCTCCTCACCAATCTCAAACTCAACAATGTCAGGCAAATTCGGATTGTCTCGCTTTCTCACATAACAATTAGCTAACTCACAATGACACAAAATCTTCCAAACATCACCATCATGCTCAATATCAAATTCCTCAAAGCTATAACCTGGGGGAACAGTAGGCTCAGGATACTTTGGAACTCTGCAAATTTTCTTACCATCTTTATTCACTTTTTTATGACATCGAAATTTCGCCTTTTTACAGTCATGCATTTGTACAGTCTTAGCCAAATCAACAAACTTCATTTTCTCACGAAAAGTATTCTCAAATATTCCTAGCTCACAAAACTCAGGAAAATGACCAATCAAATTTTCAGATGAACAAACAACTCGATCTTGTACTTCGGGGCTCATCTTATCACCGTCTGTCCAAACTAAAGCATGAATATGTGGTAAATTGCCTTGACTGTCTTGGAATTCATATCGCCACCACAATTTCTTAACATTTCCTAATGGTTTCTCAGGAGATTTCTCAATATATTCCATCAAATGTCTGGATGCTCTCTCCCATGCTAGAGTAACCTCAACAACACTGGCCTGGACTCTCATTGAAACATGCTCTCTATCAAAATTGTAGTAAAAATTCATCAAATCAGAAGGCTCAAGTTCATCCCAATTCTCAATGGCTTCAAACAAAGGCTTCACACCTGGATGCTCACTCTGGTTACAAGTCAAAGTAAGGAAAAATGTCGGAGAACTATCTGCAATCAACCTGGACAACTCATTTACACACTTGCGGGAATCAGCCAACTCAAATGGTAAGATCGCCTCTTGATCACCAAGGGTAACCCTGCTTTTACCCTGAGTGACTTCATCAAAACCTCGAGTAAGTACAACTTTAGTGGGTTGACCTTTTAAATGTAAATTAAATATAGCATCAAATGCGAATTGTATATATCTAGGATCTGTTGATGTTAAGAGATCACAATTTGCAAGACGTGATAAAATTAATTCCCTAATCCCTGCAAAACCCAATTTCGAATTTTCTGATTCTGGTTTCCATAAAAAACTCGGAATAGCGCCTGTAACTGTCCCATCATCTTGAGAATGCCAAAAAATACTAGGAAAAATCATGCCCTCTGGATAAATTGTTGGAATTGAATTACCCCTACTTGTAGAAATTATGCTTTCAAAAAAACGCTTAGCTGCTAATGTTATTTGAATACGATGCTGCTCACGTCTTAGCATACTTAAATTTTGATTTAAAAGTACATGTCCTTCAACATAATTAAAATTATTATTTTTATTTGATGAAAAGAGTGCAACATCACCAGCATTCGTCTCAGTTGTATACTCATTAATCTCAGGATCTGAATCAACATCATCAATACCACCATAAGTCATGAAATGCTCAAACAATTGCTCATTATGATCGTCACAATTAGGAATAGCTTCGTCAGCTGGCATAGGATTATTAACATTACTACTAGAATTTACATTAGTTAACATGCGTGGAACAATGCTTACAAAAAAATTATCAATATTAATAGAAAAAACTTTATTAGAATGACGTTTACATACACCAGACAAACAATTATCTCTAGGACAAGTATAATTACATTTACAATTACAATCACTATATTCATCAACATCATTAATTAATATATGATTATCAGAATTCCAAGAACACAATTTACCTGTACCACGTTTCTCATGTACCAAAGGAATCTTATGCTCACAACAAATTAATCGATTTTGACCTCCTATGAATGACATATAATCCCTACGTATCTTATCATAGTTAGATTTATTCTTAGAAACATACAATAATTTTTTCCATTGCTTCCGACTAACACCTAAAACATTATCATACATCTTAATTGGTCGATAACCATACTTAATTTGCCACCATACATTATCATCGTAGTTAAATTCTTCTTTATAATAGCGCCTGTACAAACAATCAGGTGAAAAAATAAAAGTAAGAACATATGTTTTATTATCAACAGTTATAGTAGATAAAATATCCTGACTTAATCTATTACTAGTAGCATTCTCATCAGTATTAAAAAGTAAAGTAAATATTTTCAACATCAATATTGGCTAAATAAGAAATTATAGGGTTGCGTCTCAAACACTCAATGGAAAATGTTTTAGGAAGATCGGAAAATAGTTTGCCTAAAGCTTGAAAAGATGACATCTCAACATTAAACTCAGCATAAAATTTTAAAATTCGTTCCAAAAGTTTTGTAGAAAGAATTCTTAAAGTGTAGTCGCGTCCAGAATACTTAGAATAGAAAAAGAGCAAAATAGCATGAATCCAATTATTACAATTATCTAAACACAAATTTAAGTACTCACTATCAAATTCAAAAAATAAATGATACATTAATAACATTGTTAAGTAAGATAAAGTGTATTTAATATATGAAAATTTAGGGACAAATGGTACAGAACCATAGCAATCGTGAGTTTGAATGTTAGGCATTAAAACAGGTAATTTAACATCGACATTTTTATTAAAATTTATAGTTTCAGTTTCTGAATCAGAATTACTATTATGACCATTTGGTAAATTAAGGCAATTAGTATTAATAGTAGTTTCCACCTGACTGCTTGTAGCAATATTAACAGAATCATTCAAGGAGACACTTGTTGCTGATTTGAGATGTTCTCTACAAGCGTCAGCCGGGGTCTCCAGTATGTCTTGCTTAATTTCGAGTACATTCTCAGGTAAATCGACACCCATTCGTGATTTGATGTTGTCAACAACATCTTGCCGGTTTTGTAGAATTAAATTTTCAGAGAGTCCCAAAAGCCTAGACAATTTATCAAAACGTGGTTTAAAAGATAGCCCAAATGAAGAAAGCCCTGAATACCCTCCCCTCTCTTCAAGTAATTTGAAACTGTGGGTTGCATAACCCACTCGCCCTGGCTGCAAAACATGTGAGTGAACAGTCGCTGCTCCTAATCTGTCAGAATATGGTGCGGGAATATTTTTAATAGCTGGATTTGTTGGAGGATGAATTAATTTCAACTTAGACCCATTCTTATGCATTTTGCAAGTCATTATACTTAAGCCTAGATCAGGATCTTGAATTACACATGGCAAAACATCAAACTTCCCAAAAGCCTTTACCCCAGATTTTGTCCAATCAGTCCGCATGCCTGCAAAGTACATATCAAAATCAGCATTAAACAAGGTGTACTCCCTACAAAGATAATTAATATAGTGACAGAACTGAACACGACCACATTCACTTAAATGTTCTGTTTCACCCATAGGACAGCGAACAGTACGACAAGGATAGGTATTTAAAGCAGTAATTAAATTCGTAGCTCGATACGTTTGAATTAATTCAGTAAAAATTTCTAAGTCCTCAGTTTGATCATAAAATACCGGCGGAGATTGAAGTACCAACTGAACATCATCAGGGAGAGTAGTAAACAAATGTTCCCAATTCATTCGCAATGAAGCTGGAATAAATTTCCACAACAATTTCGACAAATTGAATTTATTAAGGAATAAAATATCATAAAGAGCTACACACCAGGCTAATTTAAACAATATCTTACCAGGAGTAATTAATAACTCTCGACAGTACTGACAAAGCTCAATGACATTTTCATCAATAAGATCAGATTCTTTTAATCCCATACTTCGCCGAAACACAATATTGGGTCTATTCAAAGGAACATTGAAGTCATATAGGGTAATACCTGACCTACGACAAGAACGACAACAAAGAACATTTGTGCCACTGTGAGCGTCATTAAAATTTGAATTAGCAGTAGATTCCATATTATGAATTTCAGTTGCAGTATAATTATTGCTACATGTAGCCACATTATTGAAACTTACTGAATCTTCATAAACGGCAGTCACCGCTGCTTCAAAGTTCGAAGTTGTCTAAGAAAACAAAATTAATACAATTTCAAACAAATGCGTAATAAATAGCTGCAAATATATTATACAATTTACCGTAAAAAATTTCGTTTAAATTACCACTATGCAAAATACAATGTAAAGGCATGATATCAACATGTGAACATTAATTAATATAAAATGAAATAAGAAAATGGTAATTGGGCATTTACTATAACAAGCAATTAAAGATTAAGCTTCAAATTATATATTTAACAGATCTACATCTACGAAACAATCCATTTTCTGATATTGACGTACTTTTAAAATTAATAAACATTAATTATAAGAACATTAACAAATAAAATAATTTCAAAATACTAACAGATTCTAGCTCGCTCTCAAGGCTTGCTTCCAAATTACGCTGGATGCGCTTTTCAGAGATTTGAGTAGCCTAGAATACGAATTAATACATAATAATTATTAATATAGACATACAGAAGCTTTCTTTTTGCAAGATTTGCAAAATTGTTCACCTTTCTTCTTGAAATGTTTACATTTAACAGCCATTATAATTTTGCAACTTTATAGTTAGTTACCAACTCAAAGATAAAGACATGCTCAATGTCCCAACTTAAATTTAATTATAATTGTAAAAATTAAAACCAGAAAAAAATATTATAGAAAATATAAGAATTAAAATGCAATAAGATATTTAAATTGTAATACATTTTAATTTTAAATGGTTTTATGGAAATATTTTAAATTGTTTATATTTGTCTATCATTTCAAATCAAATTAGCATTACATTGGATCGGAATTAAAATGTTTGGTGCAATAAACCATTGCTCTAGCAATATCGCAACTGATGTTGCAATGAAGTTGGACCTGGTGCTCATGAGTGATTTGCTTGAAGAGCAAAAAGTAACTGGCGAATTAGTGTATTGCTTTGAGCAGCGGATTCATGCAAAAGTCTTACACATTGTGAAAGGAGGAGAGAAGATAATCTCCCGAGGCTTTCATGAAAAGCTCAAGAAAATCACCATTAACTACGATAGGATGGTGGTGTTTGCGTAAGTTATTTGCATTTATACATACTTTAATATATATTTTTAGCGAAGTAGATACTGGTTTTATTTTTATTACGTTTTCTGAATGCGAAGCCAGTTCTAGGAATTTATTGGGTTCAAGTGGTGTTCAAATTGGCAGTGAAGTAATTGTAGTGGAGCCCGTGATTACTAGTGATACGTTTGCAAATGCTCCAGTGCTTAAAGTGGAGGACAAATTAGTTCCTATCACCACTGTAGTTGCTAAGCCATTTCCCATACAGTTGCAAACTATAAATCATTTTGCATATTTTTCGGAAAACTTCTTGCCTGGGCAGTTGATGTGCATTGGTATGATTTTTTCAAATATATAATAAATTTGATTTGCATATTTAGGAGTAAAAATTGGATCCATGTGCAGTGGGTACACATGCAATGGTTTGCTGCAAAATTGTATCATTTGCATCAACAAGTCCAAATTAGATTGGGGACTCCGGATCTTTTTCAAATCGCCGCGATTTGGGAATAAAGTTGTGCATACATCCTCAAGGGCACTAACGCAGCAATTGATATCAGCACAATGCCTAGCTGTAAGATTTACTACATATTTATGTTTTGCTAGTATCTGTTTTAGAAAGATGTAGAAACCATTGACATATCACACATTCGAGTGCACGTGAAGTCAGAAATATCAAAGGCTGCTTGGATTCTTCAAGGATGGGTCAAAGGAACTGATGAAATATTAGATGACGTCAGTCATATCAATTTAGTTACAGTAATGGCAACAACCGCTATTAACAAATATGGCGAGGATACGATTACCAGAACTCGGATGAATATTCATCCTGATGTTTATACCAGACAAAGAAGTTGTTCATTCTCAAACTCTGCTGATCCACAAATATGACTTGATGTATGAATTGTAGTGGTGGAAGTAGAATATGGTTGCTTTTGATTTTATTTTAATTGATATTATGTATTCACTTATATACATTTTCGAAAATATATATTTTTCATTTATAATTTTAGTATTAGAATCAGAGAACAGTATGGCCTGCTCATTTATGAGTAGTTGGTTCGAATCCAACATGTTCTTTTTTATTTTCAAACTAAAGTTATACATTATCTAAATGAAATATTTATTTATAATTTGCAGTATTAGCAGAGAACAGTATGGCCTGCTCATTTATGAGTAGTTGGTTCGAATCCAACATGTTCTTAATTTATACATACTAACTTACATTCATTTTTTATTTAAATTCGATTCATGTATACAGTTCCACAGGTTGTAAAAGAATTCATTGCTCAATTCAAATGAAATTATTTTATAATATGCATCTCAACATAAAGAGTGATATATCAATTATACTAATTATACAAGAATTGAGTAGTTAAATAATACTATGGAATATATTGTCAATAAACTTAAACAAATAATTCAGCAAGAATCGAACTTGCGCCTTCCCATAAAGGGATGTGTTACCACTACACCATGAATTACTTTCAGATAAACATATAGATTTAAAATTAATTGGTATATTGAACTTCTAACTACTAGAGGTACATGAAGTAAATATGTTTATAGAACTTAGTTTAAGAATGACAATAAGATGAAACATATTTATTTACAAACATTGCTACATATCTAATAATATTTAGAAGCTGGGAGTTTACAAAGTGCGGATTATCTGCACTTTTGTGTTTGTTCCTAATAGAACCTGCGAAAGAAGTATCGTAAACTACATTTGAATAGTCTTGACAAGTTTCTTGTAAAATTTGGTTGAAGTCCTTTCTTTTGAGCAAATACTTCCGAGGCACTGGATAAATTGGTGTAATAACGATCTTCTCTGTGAATTTGGCCAAGTTTTCTATAGCTTTCCTTACATCTTCTTTAAATTTCACTGCTTGCACGTCTTTAAATACATCATTGGCTCCAAGGAATAGAAATATAACTTCATACTTCCTCTTTGCTGGGTAACCTTTCGAAATATGGTGAAAACCTCTACCGCCACGAAGGTCAAAATCCGTTTTGACTGTAAAAGTCTTGAATTGATGTTCTCTGAAAGCGTTTCGGAAATTGGAAGCACCAATCACTAGCGTACGGTTGTCTTTTGTGAAGTTGCAAAATGACATTGTGAAGAAATGAAAAATTTGAAAAGGATTCCTTATATTTATAATGAAGATAAATGCAGCGGCATGAGATCAATGGGTCGCTATTCATTGGCTAACAGAGTGCAAAATAAATACAACACTTTGATGTTTGCGAAATTTTCATAAGTTTGCATCATGCCGAATTTAATTTTGATTAACCGGGAGAACGGACTAATTGGCGGTATTGTTTCTAATCAAATTTAAGAGCATAACTTCCGCCTCCGATAAAAGCCGCGGTTTGACTTTGTCCTATTTGATTGACAGTCAAGTAGTACGGTGCGCAGAAATGCTGTTTAATAATGCAAATATACATAACATTGGAAAGGAATACTTATAGTTATTGTATATTAATACAAAATATATATAAATTCAAATAGAAGCAAATAAAAGTGTTTAATGCAACAAATATTTAGGCATTTGAAGCAGTTATTACTGAATTTCATTTGAATTGTAAGAAAAATAGAACATTTTGTAAGATTAATGATTTATTAGAAAAATAGAACATTTTGTAAGATTAAAAATTTATTACTCGGCCTGAACATGTCCGATTGCAACATTTGACACACCATTCGAAAGCCCTTTTCCTAGTGCAGCTTACTAAAAAAACAGAATTCAAATATCTTTAAAATTGATGGAGTAATAATTTTTTAAAGTTTAAACAATCGTAAATTATATATATATATAATTTGATCTTCATCTAATATCTCAAGAAGTTCTTGGGATATCAACTTCAAAATTGGTGGACACCTTAAACTTTAAGGGCGATTCAAGAATATATTCATTTCAAATAGATTGACTTGTAACTTTTAGCAATAAATGCCTTTATTGTATCAAAATTGGTTAAAATGGCTATTTCCTAAAATATGCAAAAATCCCAAAAATTCGTGCGGCCGTAATAATTGTCCGATTTGGGCATGCTATACACCATTCGATAGATCTTTTTCTGCTGCATCTTTTATAAGCGAGAGGCATACCCGTATTTTAAAAATTGAATGGGCCAGGTTCGAAAAACCTGAAAAAATTGCATTTTTTGGTCGAGTAGGCCTACTTTGAGAGGCTATAGCTCCGTCAGTTTTTATCAGATTTTAAAAATTTTTACATCATTCTCTTTGTAATGAATAGATCTCTATGAATATATTAACGTTTTCTGCACTTTCGAAAAAAAATTGGGGGTTCGTAAGCAAAATATGCATTTTTGCGAAATTTCGCAACTTTAGCGGTCCATATCTCAAAAACCACGTTTACAATTTTTTTCGGAGTTGTTTTATTGGATTCTACGTAAAAAGTTGGTGAAGCAATGTGCAAAAAGCTAAGCCCGCTCAGGTTTAGTTCTTGAGATGGGGGTCTAAATGCGCCGAATCCGATGTGTAGCAATTGATTTTGTAATGGGCTCGCTTAGAGGCAGCGCTCAGACTCGCCCAGTCTTTAATAGTCTAAGAGTTAATTCATCCAGTTAGGAGCCCACTGTTTTTGTAGTATTCGATGTGTTATGCAGTAGTAATAAGAAAAGTAGTAAATTGCAGTGTGTAGGGATACGGTAAACATAAAATGATATAGTAGAAAGTAATTTGGATACAAAAATGTAAACAATATAAAACAAAACTCAATAAAATATATAAACATGAAGACATACCAATGTTACAACGCTGTAGTTTAGACGACTATGTTAACATTTGAATGATTGAGCTGTTATTGTAATATGAGAGAGGCTCTACCAACAAACCTAAATTAGAAGAGTATGAAAAACCTTAAAATTACCATTGCAACATATTTATAAGTTTGGGGAGAATTAGCCACAACAATACTTCTATTTCAAGAAAATCGTCATCGATATTAGGGTGGAAAACACAATATTGAGTAGGTGATTAAATTTGGATCATTACTCCACCACCAACTTTATCAGAAGCATTCTTTGTTCGATCATTTCTTTCAGTGACGTAACCAGGTAGGGTTACAGCGCTATTACAACTCTCATAAGACAAATTTATTTCAACTATCATTAAGACTTCTGGAAATGTAATGGCAGATAGGCATAAATTTCATCAATTTTATATTTAATGGATTGCACATTTGAAAGAAATACAGAGGGCACTAGTCAATTTTCTAATGTAAGTTCTGCTTGTCTTTTTCCAACTGGAAAGGACATCTTTGCAGGTGATGATAGAAGTAGACGTCTCACAGAGGGTCCACAGCAATGTTTTGATTCGATCTTTTGTTTTTTTTGGTTTTTTTGTTTTTTTTGAAGATACATGCAGATTTATTGACCAGATTTTTCTTTGATTTTTCGATTTTTATGTACAAATATAATGAATATGCAAAACAATAAATGATAAAAAACACTAACAAAGGACGCCCACAGCAGTACAATTCCCTAAAGTCCTGGCCAGTCTCTCAGAAGAAACTCAACTCAACTCAACAAGGAAATTACTAAAACCAAATAGAAAACAAACAACAATAATAACGACATGATGTGTAGTTGCAGCAATGTTTGAAGAATTTAACACAATATATTATCACAGACATGATTGAAGAACTAACAATATACCACTGAAACAAAATTGCAAAATGAAGAATCGAAAACAAAAATGAAGATCATAACGACTTGGTGTGTAGTTGCAGCAATGTTTGAAGAATTTAACACAATATATTATCACAGACATGAAGAACTCTAACAATATACCACTGAAACAAAATTGCAAAATGAAGAATCAAAAACAAAAATGAAGATCGTAACACACAACATATCAAAGGGGTGAAAGATTAACAATGAAGAACTTATCACAACATATAAAAGAAATTAAAACAAATTGACACATACAACTCAGAAGCAATGAAAATTGAATAAAAAATATATACCACACCTTAACTTTATACCACACCTTAACTTCATATATTGGAAAAATTGTCTTATGGGGGCAAGGTGCTAAAAATAGTAGTAAGTATTTTGGAACCGAAAGGGCTATGCCTGAATCGTCCTAGA